>JAJTUS010000299.1:0-42175 GCA_021399465.1 Hyaloscypha sp. PMI_1271 | reverse complement strand
TAGATTTTAGGTATTAATTACTAATAAGAATAAGTTTATTAAAAGCTTTAAAAACACTAAGATATTATATGAAGAAAGCACTACTAGTGAGCCCTCTAATCGAGTATATCCTTCCTTATATCGAGTTTAATAATCTCCTTACTCCTCTTATAAAAGTACAATTAACTAATCTCTTCCCTCTTATACCTATAACTCCTTTATCTACTTCTTCTCTATTAAAATAAAGATCTCTAGTAAAGTAATTAATAAGACGAAGAATAAAGAGGGTAAAGGAGGTAATTAATAAGATAATTGAACCTCTAAAGACTCTTATAATTAGTAGATAAAGGAGTAAAAGGAGGCTATTCTATAATGAAGTACTTATAAAGGGCTTAGCTAATTAGAAGGCATAGATATAATATAAATAAAATAGCTATTTTTGAGCTTTTCGTAAACTGAAAATCGATTTTACGTAATATTCGTAGCTATAGTTCTAAGGAGTCTAAGGACTAAGTATAAGGTACCTAAATTTAGGCCTATTTCCCCGCTAAACACAAGTTACTAATTCTCTCTTATAGGACTACACTACCACAAACTACTATATTTACGATTCTATTAATACTAATAGCTTTAGAGGGCATTAGGAACCTAATTTTAGTATTAAAGATCAAGTTTTAATAGGAGTTTTAATAGTTATTAAGGAAGAATCAAAGATCGCGATTTTTTGGTTGGGCGGAATGGGGGTGTGGGCGGTTGGTGGGTGAACCCTTCTAGCCGAGTGTTGATTTGCAACGAGGCACGCATGCTTGGGGGGAATGTGCCTGATGCGCAGGAAAAAGGCAGTCTCAAAAGCTTGCAAGGAAAACAACAGCAAGCCAAAAACTACACGATAAAAGAAAGCATACACAGAGGGTCAAAGAAGCGGTGGTCGGCTGGAAGCTCGAATCTTTAGGTAAAATGGTGATTAGATAATTGGTATATGGTCCGGACGCCGCGTTTTGCAGTACTAAAAAGATACTGCACAACTGGCTGGCGTCCTCTTTAGCTTCAGGGGAATTTACATCGCTCCCTTCCCAAGATCAACAGCACCGTTGAGAGCAGGGCACTGCGCATCGGAGGTACTGGGCGCTACGAAACTGGCGGAAGTCTGGCTATTATATCCTAGGCGGACGAGAGTGGCAGCTACGCATTGTTAGCACATTCTCGATTCTCGGCTCTCTGAATTCTGCATACCGCTCGAGTTCTTGTATGTTGGCCAACCTAATTTACTCAGACCACTGGTTGGGTTACTTGCAAAAGCAGCCCAGGATTTCATAAAGTAAGCGATCGTTGCACTTTCTACTGCGCTGTTGGGAAGCCCTGATACATCTTGAGCCGTTCCGAAGACCATGTCGAGCTCTGCACCGTGGTAGGTACCACTTCCTGGATAGAGCTGCAAGTTTGCAAAGTCACCGAAATACTTGTAACGCCAGACTGGAACGCCTTTGGCTACACGAGCAGCGGCTTCGATTGCTGTTGCGCAGGTGAACGCCTCGAGATCAAATAGGTTTTGTTGGGTGGCGTTGAAACTCTTCCCAGTTGCAAATGCTGCGATGGCATAGAAGCCAGACTCGTGGTCGTTATTGCCAATAAGCAGAGGCTAAGGTTACCTTGGATTAGAGGTTTACAGAGAAAAGTTGGGGGTTCTGTCACTTACCAGCTTTGCGAATTTTCCGGCTGCGGCGAGATCGCTGTAATCGTGAAAGACTGTAATATTGTCTTCAACAGGTTGGAATTGTGGTTGGTTCAGTGCGGCTGTGGGATCGACAGGCACTTTTGCAAAGGCGGCAAGCACAGACGACACGTTCTTCGATTGCATGCAGCTCAGAACATCGCCTGATGCCCCGCATCCAAGAGTCGAGGAGGCATTGTACCAATGTTGTGCACCCAGAGCCGGGCTCAGCGGAGTCCAGCTGTGAGGAGTGCCAGATTCCATTATGTAACCAGCAACAATGGGGTCATTGGGATAGGCGTAAGCTTGGTATGCGATGGAAACAGAGCCTGCAGACTGTCCAAAAGCAGTGATGCGGTTGCGATCGCCTCCAAATGCCGCAATGTTATCGCGGACCCATTCGAGTGCCATACGCTGATCCAATAAACCAACATTTTGCTGGATCCCAGGGGCTCCAGGGAATCCCATGATATTAAGACGATAGCTAGGGCGTGTTAGTCTAAAAGATATTAGTTGACAGATTTGGATACACACTTGAAGGTGACCACAATCACGTCCTCTGCAGCCGCGAGGTATTGGCCATTGTAGAATAAGCTCTTGGCGCCTCCGATATTCCACCCTGCACATGTAATCAGTCTCTAACCGTCAGAATTGACATCTGTTCAGCAGCTTACTTCCACCATGAACGAACACCAACACCGGTTTTGATGCACCGGCTTTTGGCTTTCCTTTTACCCAGATGTTCGCACTCAAACAATCCTCAGATTGGACGTTCCCGCCTTGAGTGGTGAAGGCCAGAAAGATGCGGTCAAATTGGGCTGTCTTGTTGGGAAACGCAACGGCGCCACCGATATTGCCGGGACAGCTCCTTTCTAGATGTCAGTCCTTAACTCCTTGTCATTCAATTTTAATGTCAGAGGGGGAGCATACGGGCCCTGCAGACCAGTTATTATTTACTTCTTGAGACCCAGCAATCTCGGAGGCTCACATAAGTTGCTGCGGTAAACGTCTTCTTGGATGTGAACCGCTGTGGTGGCATCCATCTTTGACTTCCACTTGTTGACGCAGCGTATGGAATGCCCAGGAATTCAGTCACCTCCGTCTTGTTCACCGCAGCATGTCCAACTATGACACCGCTGGTAGTAGATACACTTGAAGCAGTAACAGCGGTATCTCTACTCTCCACAAACGGAGACGCTTGCGTAAGGAGCGGAAGCAACAACGCTCCAACGGCAAGAGTGACCTTCATGATAGTGACAATTGACTTGAAAGGACAGTAAAGAAGAACGAGAGTCGACTATCAGATGGAGGGAAGCCACAGATCATAGCAAATATAAATCGAAGCTTCCGCTGAGCTCCGACATGATGGCGACCCATACGTCAGATTGCAAATATTGGAATTCCAGAGGCTTGGATTCTCCGAAATCCATGGGTAATCAGCAAGGGTTGAGATGGTAAGTGGGGGGGGATTGGCCTTTTGGGACAATGGTCCCCACAGATCGTGGCCTCCGCTTCCCCATGCTGTCGCCACACTGACGGACAAGTTGCCATTGGATGTACTGAGGATTGAGGTTCGGGTTCGACAAACCTGAAGGAGTTACGTTGGTAGGCGGCTCGGCTGGATCATTCGTGAGGAAGGTTGCACCCGCGAAGGATGGGGCACCTGGGATCATGGGATGGGAAACGAAACAGCTGGACTGGGGAGGTGAAATTGGAATTGGCAGAGAGAGGAGTCCGAGAGTGGAGAGGGGAGAGGGGAGAGGGGTGCTTCGGCGGTGAAGCCTTGAAGAGCTCGATCCCCGCGTCAGCACACAAAATTTTGATTCGTGAAGGTCGTCGTGCGGCGGGAGAGAAGCAGGAACCAAGACAATCAGCCAGAGGCCCAAAAGCTCGGGTTGCTCATGGAGCCAGTCCCCTTTCGACGCCACGATTCCCGACACATCGAGCGTCGCATGAAATAATACGGAGGTAAGTAGTTGCAGTAGTACGTGATTACTCTTCTCCACTTCCACGCATCAACTCTCCATCCACCTTTCCGTAGGATCGTAGCACGCACGTTGTCGAGCGAGACATCCCCACTCCTCATCCCCAAATTTGTGCTTCGTCGCTGTCGCTGTTGCTGTCGCTGCATCGATAGGAGTCTGGGACGGGGCGTTCGGAGAGACGTGCTGAAGCGGCATAGCTCGACGTCGCCTCGGATCCCTCCACGCACGATCGCCAACCTCCACCAGCTCCAGAGCGACAAGCGCCTCTGCCGCCGGCCCGCCAAGTGTGTGGATTCATCCGGGCAAAAGTGGCGGCGGAGACTGACGGTTGCTGTTGCTCTTCAACGGAGCAAGCCACTTCCCTCGAGGTCGCTGCGGCCTGCATCTCCTTTTGACGGTGGCGGAAGAAAAGTGACAATGCAATGAATGAGCCCGGGGATTGGTTAGGAGTCGTCGCTGTCCTCGAAACAACCAAGATGACGATCTATTCCTCGTTCCGTCAGCGATACTAATGCCCTGCCCGGTCTCGGCTCCTTGGTAATACAAGATCTCCCTCCAATGGCTGGCCTCGAGTCGTGAGAAATCCGCCGAGCATCCAGGGGTTTCCACAGGGACTTTCCCTTCTGGTCGTTCCCCCGATCGCAATGGCATGGCAGACCGTTCCAAGTTCCCTTTGGCATGCAAAGGTACTGACCAGGGAGTACCGGTAGTGCCGCACACTTGGCCTTGTCAATTTGATAAGCCGCAAGAAGTCTTGCAGATAGTATAGAGATACATAAAGAATGCGGTGTCTTACCACACAGCTTAGTTAGCCAGGCGCACTGCTCCCTCTACGTCTGCTCTGAAATATTCGACTCGATCCGTTTTTTGTGTGGACTGATCCAATGTCTCCAATGGCCAACTTTTTGATGAGGTCGTTACCACTGGTCGAGCCGCTGAAGCCCGGCGAGGCTTCTCAGAGAGGCACCACGCTCTATGTCATATCCGTAGTGATGGTTGTTGTCGCTGGACTTTTCGTTGTGGCTCGAATCAGTGTCAGATTATCGAAATTGACGACAAGTCAAGGACTTGGGCAAGATGATTATTGTGTGGTTGCTGCTTTGGTAATCATCCTTCTTGCCATCATGACTCTGAACAGGGCTAATTGGTCTTCTAGATTTCATCAGTTGGACTGTCTGTCACAGAGATAGAAGCAACTGTGCATGGCTATGGAAATCATCTGAATGGTCTTACAAAGCCTCAAATCCACGAGGCACTTGAGGTGAGTAATCCGATCATCCATTTCTGCACGGTACCCCACATATATCATACTGACAATTGAGTTAGTGGGTAAGCTTTGTTCTCTTACAAACTTGTGTATTTCTCTATCAGAGCTGAGAGCACCAGAGCTGTCTCGGGAGTTCCCGTGGCTCGTTCGAGCTTCGACACCAAGACAGCTCCAATGCTCTCAGCGACATCACATTCGTCTCGACTACTCGACGCTAAATCACTACAGTTTTACGTCGCCCAGATAATGTATAAAGTGGTTATCACTTTCAATAAGATGGTAAGCTGAGCATCATTTTTAACGTCCTATTTCCCTCCGTCAGATCCAACATCGAAATTGGCCGCACATGACAACATTTCAACCCCAAACTCTACCAGCCCGGCAATGCTAATACCAAGATTCCGATAGGCACTTCTCTTGTTTTACCTTCGAGTGTTTCCTCAGCAAAAGTTCCGAGTCCTCTGCTTCGCTGGTCTGGCCTTCGTGGGTTGTTCTGGCTTCGCCTATATCGTTGCGACCATCTTTCAATGCAACCCGGTACCATTTTACTGGAATCGGACAATTCTTGGGGGTCATTGCATCCAGAGTGCTCCATTCTGGATCTCTTATGCAGTGATCAACATCATTACGGATTTCTATATCTTGTGTTTGCCGATGCCTATCCTTTACTCGCTCTCGCTGTCGAAGAAGAACAAGTATGGTGTTATGGGATGCTTTGCGCTTGGATTCTTGTAAGCCGCCCCTCAATTGTTTATGATGTTGCCACTGACAATATCAGTGTCTGCTTCACAACAATCTACCGAATGACGACTCTGGCGTCATCAAGCAAAGGAACAGACTTAACATGTAAGTTTCAAATCCACGACCACATGAAACAAGTCATAACGATCAAAACAGATGGCCCCGTTCCAGCGACGAACTGGTCCGTGATCGAAGCCAACACTGGTCTCATCTGCACCTGCCTCCCCATGCTAAACCAATACATCAAAGTCTTCACCGGCTTCTTCGGCCGGTCCCCAGCAAACACCTCGTCCTTACGCCCAGGAAATACTCCGCGCTCCGGCAAGTTTGGCTTCGGCCGGTACAATATTTCAGCGCAGTCAGGCAAGGACGAGATATTTGGGACCGGAAGGCAATGGGGTGCAGTCGATAGCACAGTGGAGAGCAGGGGTGATATATTGAGGACGGAAAGTCAGGAAAATATGGTGGGCGATAAGAAAATTCATCGGACGGTAGATGTGGAGATGTGGCACACAGACGGGAGGTCGGATGAGAGTTTGAAAATATGAGATGTAAGATTATATGTTGAAATGTCGATGATACCCATGTAGAGTTATGACTGAAATGAAAACTTATGACCGTCTCTGGCTTGATATCATCCGAAGCAGACCATCAAGCGACACTAAATTCACAATTGGCAACAGAAGTTCAAAAGCCAGTGGAGAGTCATGCCATTTCATTCATTCAGTACTCTCATCTCAATTCACTCAAACTTCCCATCATCCCCACGACTCCGTCCTCGGCCCCGATTCCAAGCCCTCCTCCTCGCCGCTCTCGACAATCCCCCCGTCCTCACCCTCTTCAATCTCTTCGCTCTCGCCTATTGTCACTATCAGTCTCGCAATCATTAACAACGGAATGGAAGGAAAGGGGAACCACTCACCACTTTCAACGCCTCCACCTCCCACTCCTCCAAAGTGAACACGGCCGTCTGCCCTCCTCTCCGCTTGACCACATGAGTCCTGGTATCGTCATCTGTCTCCCACCAGACCGGGATCGCTGGCTGTTACCCAAATCGTTAACATCTCCCGTTCCAACAAGAAAGGAGCAGAGACAGGAGACGTACTTCTCCTAAGTCCAGATCCGGGATCACGAGCTTATCTCCAAACTCCAAGCCTGGGAAGTACGGGTAGTCGATCTCTGGTGGGGAGCGTGCTTGGCGGCGGGGTGTTGAGAGAGGTGGGATGAGAGGGAGGTGAGAGGCGCGGGTGTTGTGCTTATGTTTTGGCATTGTGGTGGTTTTCGTCGAATGTGTGTGGGTGATTGAGTGTTTGGATGAGGGATTTGTGATGTGATGAGAACAGACTGAGTGTCTGTAAGAGTATGCGTGCTGGAGGGAAAAGGAAAGATGGAAAAGGTGGATGGAAAGAAAGATTATATAGCTGAGAGGAGGTATTTGTGTAATTGTTGCTGTGAGCATTGTTATCGGGTATTGTGAGGATATAATAGGGGAAGCTATTGTTGGGACAATAGAAAAAGGGGTAAATGTTAAGCGAAGTGGGGGGAAAGGAGTTTGACGGGTGTGCAAACTGCACATTGGGGATGGGTGAATAGTAAGATAGGGAATAGATAGCTTGTCGCCGATGCAAACAGAATTCTCGGAAGCTATTCTTGACGACTTTGAGAGCGTGTGCGCGCCTCGGTCTTGTTTTCGTGGGTGAGGACAGAAGATACACCGTCTGCTGCATTCTCGGGAATGGAGAAATTGGATATGCAAGATGTGCTAAGCAGAATAGAGACGAGGGGTGAAAAATGCATGGTGATATTTTGAAAGAGGATGAAGTAGTTTTGAGATGTTGGTCTGGTGCTAAAGGTTGGTACCTATGAAGAGGTGATTGATTTGAAGAAGACACTACTCATTTTCAAGGAAATCAAGAGCCCTTCATATGCATTGGGAGAAAACTGAAGTAAATACCTCGTAGAGGTCTTGCTTTTTGCAATATATCCGGTGGCACGGCTACATTTTACATAACTTTAAAGCTTTCGTTGAAATATATACTAAGAGGGATTGTGCCAGGGAGAAAACGATGACGATTCGAATGGGGAAAGTGAAAATTGATGCTGCTTCACAACCCGCATCTATGAGTAGTGTCAGGGCGAGACAGCGGGGACCGAGAGCAAGCATTGGGTTTTTTGATGCTCTCCGTTACAGAAAGCTCTGTGAGCGCTCTTCTCGTGGAGAAATGGCAACGATCGATAGGCCAGGTCGGGTTCCTACAATTTCTTCACATGACTTGAGAGCCGAATAGGTTTAAGCTCAAGTCCATGGCTGCTCGGCAGAGTCTTTGCCGCTCACATATACATTGTGTTCCCCCACCCTCTTAATTGGATATACAGAGCAATCTTGGCTTTGTTAAACCCGTTTAAGAAGGTTGTTTGTGGGGTTGCGGCGAGGCGCTACCGCATTGATACAGCGAGGGGAACAGGGCAGAACACGGCACCCTAATCAAGAGTACCAAGAGCGCCATGCCGTCTACACGCAAAATACGCTCTGGCATTCAACCCCGTGGACTGTTCTAAGGGGGCTAATTATTGAAAAATTTGCATTCGCCCCCTGGTCAGATATCCTCTGCCATCTCAACCTGGAAGGTAGATATCAAGTCTACCCAAAGAAACATAAGAGGCACTGCAGCGGGTTTGATATTGGAGCAATGCGTTTGAATGAAGGAAGCGGAGTGGACGAAAATTGATTTCAATTTTATGAGAAGAACTTTGCATTGTGACGAACCCGCGGCTCCCGGAGATGACATGAGACCGCAGAAAGGCAACCGAGGAATTTCTGTTGTCAACGTCCACTTCATTGTCATATATCTCCTCCGTCTGTGACTTCGGATCCAAGCACAGGGAGCAACAGCTAGAGAGACTGGCAAGAACCGTTGGTGCAGATTGCTTGAAGCGGCCGGTGCGTTGGTGAGGCTCATTGCCAACCTTCCGCTGAAACTGCCCAGAAGAACTTTGAACTAGGCGGAGCACTCGCAAAGCATCTTCTCATCGGATTTTATATCTTTGTCTTGGGACCGACCCGAGGCAATCCCCGTTGCGAAGGAGTGTCAACGAGAACAGTGAATTCGATCTCAACTCTCGCCAGAAAAACTGGCAACTTGCCGTAACCAGCCCAATCTTTGAAAGCCAGCAACTAGCTGACCCGGCTTCTTCCACCTTACCCTTCAACATTCAATGCTTCATTTCAACTGAATGTATGCAATACAACGCCAGCCCGTCCCACAGAAGCAGGGAGTAGGTCAAAAGCCTCGTCTCATCACTGAGCAATTGCATTCAATTTCAGCACATCTTCGGCACAACCAACAGTCATTGAAAAGACCGAATTGCAATTTGACATCCGTGCTATTTCTCCGTCCATCCTCTCCAGGAAGCCCCCAACTTTCATTTGCAAAATGTATGAGACGGTGAAGGGGGCAAAGATGTTAGCAAACTATTTCCATTATCTGCATCATCTGCATTGCCGCAATTAATTTCATCTCTTAACCTAGACACGTAATATAATACATCCCAAATGAGCCAAGTCATCTTGGAAGGATGAATGCCGCTTCAACTCTTGTGGACAAATTCAAATTATGGTATAAAGAAGCGCATGCACGGAAGGATGGAAACAAGATTACAACTCCCCATGATCATGCTGGTCGACGATGGTTTGTGGGCCTTCGCTGCCATTGTCGAATTTAGGGAAGATATTGCCTTTCTTGATCTCGTTGAAGGCCACGTCGAAGCGCGCTCCTGCGAGGTATGCGGCTCCAATCTGGATGATGTTAGTGATGAGGGGGTTTTGAAGGAGGGGGGCTCCGTACCATCAATGCTGAGATCACCAAGAGGGTTGCCACAACGGCAAGTAGGAGGAAGAAGACATCCTTCTTTGCTTCTGAATCTTGGGTCTTCTTCTTCTCGACGTCGGGGTCGATTTCGCCTGCGTGAATCAAAGAGAGCTTTTTCGGATCTTGTGTTGGGTAGATGGACTCGATGAATTGCTCGATCTGCCGAGGTCAGTGATGTCTCTGAATATAGAGAAATTGGCATACCTTTGCGCACGCAATGCTGATCTCGAGGTAGTTTGGGTCCTTGGGAGTATTCTTCTTGTGTATTCTTCGAGTATACTTCTTGAAGATTTCACAGACAGTTCGGAGATTGGTGGAAGAGTCCATCATCAATTGGCACGCATCACCCTTAGTGATCTTGACGTTCTTCTTGTACACTTCGGGATTTCGGAAGACGAGTTCAAGAGTTGCAATGGCCATGGATTGAGGAATAGCGACGAAGTTGAAAACACTTTGATCTTTAATGCCAGCCATGTAGAATAAACATTCATCGGCATGTCGTAGCGCATTGAGAACCATCTCGGAGCTGCAGTTTAGGGCAACATTGATATTCTTTGGGTCGAATAAGTCCTCGAATTTGTCGACGTGTTTCGACCAGATTTCTTTTGGATAGAAGCGTCGCTTGTCATCCAAATCTTCCTTGATATCACGAATGATGTTTGTCTTCTGGAGGAATTGACCCATTGACTCGGCAAGTTCGGGACGTTTGAGGAGCGCGGGGTTCGCAAGCTTACTCTCTACGAATAACCTCGTCAAGCCATCACCAACCAAGCCTGCCACATAATGGCAGTATAATTCGTAATCTTTGACGGTATTGACACCATTGACGTTGTGCTCGGCGTTGTTTGCATAATCCGCCATGCCATTGCCCATCTTGTCCGTGATATCGGTGATAATAGCTCTGTACTGGGGTTTGACCAACTTATACTCAGTGATCACCACATCAAAATGTACGAGCAGTTCCCGGTCCTTTTCGGTGGGCGCATTCCCATCGAATGTCCAGCCATCCTTCTCCAGGATATGTTGGAAATTCCTCAAAAGGGGCTCCTTTGTCTCCAGCGGTATTGTCATGTCATCCTCGATCGTATCCAGACCTCGCAGAATCAGGTAGAACAGCGCGACTGGGACGAGCAATTCGGGGTTCAGTTCTTGGATGACCGCGCTGAAGCTTCTGCTGGTCATGTTGAGATATTTGAAGCATTCTTGCAGGGTGGCAGACTCCTTCTTCGGGTCTCGAGTGTGAACCGGGTCGTGCCATATTTTCCTGTGAAGAAAATTAGCATACGTAGCACAAGATGGCCTATTCGATGCCCACCATTGCAAGATTGATCTCAGTTGGTTGGGGTGGACTGAGAAATACAGAAGTTGCCCAAGGAGACCCATTGCGGCGGGTGAACAAGTGTGATTGATGTTGGTCGGGAAGAAGTTGTGTGGATAAGGGGGGGGTGTCAAGGACGGGGGACGAGATTTTGGATGGATCCGAGTGGAGCAGCTATATCATCGCCGAAGCCAACTTTCAAATAAATGCCAGAGATGTGTCGGTAGGGAGTTCCGGGCCGGGGGAGATGCAGATTGGTTTTCTGATCTCTCGAGATTATCCTTTCCTGGGGGCTCACCCGCAGTGTCGGATTTCTCCACCGTTGCTCTTCTCTTAGCTTCCGGCAAAACCCTGGAATTAGTCGCACCAATCAGGGAAAGGACGGCTGCGCCGCATCCTCACACTGTCAGCCTCGCATTGGGAACCAGCAGCGGCAGTTTCACCTGCCAGCATTTCAGGATTCCATCAGCACTTGGTCTCAGGTCCAAGGATCACGATCAGCCGCCACCTTCTACTGTAGAAGACAACGCAAAGAGCACGTCGTATTACAGCCATGTAAACGCCACGATTTGAGCGATCGACATTAGTCTCCATGTCCTTGGAAAGGGGTACAAGAAATACCGAGGTTTCGTGTGATGAGGGCTTCAGCCTCGACATTTCCAACCTCAATCAACCACAATTGCGCATACGATGAGAGATCAAGCATATAAAGATGTCGAGATGGCCAAGGAGAAGCTGATGAAGGGAGAAATTCCTTCGCGGGATGCTTCACAAGGGCGGAAGGGATTGGGGAAGCGGTTGATTGATGGGGGTTGCATTCTGCTCAACATTGCAAGCACGGTGACGCTTGTCTTCTTGAACAAATGGCATGTCTTCGAAGATGGTGGATTAGAAAGCATTTACTGACTGTGTCTGTCTAGGATTTTTAAGGACCCTCAATTGAAGCATGCCCAGGTATCCTTTGCGATGTGGCATTTCACATGCACTTCAATCGTCCTATGGATAGCAAGCCGACGACCCTTCAATTTATTTGTGCCCGTTCGGCTACCTTTCCTACAGATGATACCGCTGTGCAGCTTCTTTGCAGGATTTCTGATACTTGGAAACCTAAGCTTGGCGTATAACTCCATTGGATTTTACCAGTTTGTAACGCCGCTCTTGCCAGTTACGATGTTGGGCTGACACTCTCACAGGCTTGCAAAAATATTGACCACTCCTTGCGTCGCCCTTCTCCAGTACTTGTACCTTGGGAAATCGGTCACTCTTCTCACCATCGGCGCTCTGGCCAGCGTTTGCATAGGTGTAGGAGTAACCAACACCGGAGCAACTGGGACAACAGCGCAAGGGGCTTCGATCGCAACTGCAGCCTTTGTAGTAACAAGCTTTTACCAAGTGTGGATTGGAAAGAAGATGAAGGATTTCTCAGTGTCGAGTCCACAATTGCTGTTGAATCAGGCGCCGATATCTGTGTTACTATTGGCATTTTTAGCGCCATTTTTTGACACAGTGCCTGATGTTCGGGATATTCCAAGTGATACTTTGGTGGCCCTGTTTTTGTCTGGCCTTGCTGCTGCTTCACTGGTAAGCTTTCATCCCATGTTGCTGAGATTTCTGAACCAATTGCCATCAGAATCTGTCACAATTCCTGATCATCGGACGAATGAGCGCACTGACATTCAACGTCGCCTCCAAGTAAGTATTCTCTCTTGCCCAACAGGTAGGCCAAGACCACGATCTAATACTTCGCAGTGTCAAAACCATAATCATCCTTTCGTATGGGTGGATCAGTGAAGGACGAGCCCTGACGATGAGAGATTCGTTGGGTATCGTACTGGCACTTGGCGGTGCTACAGTCTACAGCCAGCTCTCACAGAAATGAGCGGCCAATTTGTGGATGGAATCATGAATATATAGACGAATATAGGTGGGGACGGAAGATATGAATGTGTACACGTAAGATTAGATGAAAAAAAAACCACGATCATTCCATTCGCAACAATTCCTCACAGAACTCTCTTCGCCAAAATGTTATATTATGAGTACACCGCGGGTCTGATATCACTTGGTGCTGGGTCCAAAGCATCATGTTTAAGATAAGGAGTATGTTTTAAAGCAATTGCTCGTTTACGGAGTTGACTCTGAAAAATGCCGGGAAACTAACTTCTTAACTACCTTAAGTTTTAAAATAGGTTCATAAATAACATTCGGAATCTAGTTGTCTCGAATATTTTCCTTACCTCCAATACTCAAGACATCGCCCCCCTTTTCTTCGGCAAACCCCTGCATTTTCAGGAGGCGGCCTCTCTGACCGCCTTTCTGAATTGCCTCGCCAAGGCCTCCTCGACCCCTCCACGTTATCGAGGATGCCGATAGAGAACAAAGCTGGGAAATTGTTGATTTTCAGGTAACTCAAACGTTTAGACAGATCAAAATAGAAGTGAATCATGTTCGAGTGCACATGCAACCTTTAATACGAGGTGGATTATTATTCGAAACTGCGTGCGTCTTCACATTCGTAACTGGCTAGCTCGATGTGTCGGTCCCTTGCATTATAAATTCCACCTCTTCTGCACCTCCCTGCAACCTTTAACTTTGTCTTCACCGACACCAACACCCATTTCTCCGCAATCAACAAACACCAAACACCAAACAAAATCCTTCGCAGATTAAACCATATGGCCTCCAATAATGTTTTCCTAATTTGGGGTGGCGAAGGCTGGGTTGCTGGCCACTTGAAGACTCTCCTCGAGAGCCAAGGTCAGCCGCATTTTGGCCACTGAAATTGACTTTGAAGCTTACAATTGCACAGGAAAGGAAGTCCACACCACGACAGTTCGCATGCAGAATCGAGAAGCTGTCATTGCGGAGCTGGAGAAAGTCAAGCCTACACACGTCCTGAACGCTGCTGGTTCAACTGGACGACCGAATGTCGATTGGTGCGAGGATCACAGGGAGGAGACTATCCGAAACAATGTTATCGGTACCCTCAACTTGACCGACTGCTGCTTTGAGAGGGGCATTCACATCACCGTCTTCGCTACTGGATGTATCTATGCCTACAATGACGAACACCCAATTGGTGGCCCAGGATTTCTCGAGACTGACAAGGCCAACTTCGCTGGCTCATTCTACTCAGAAACCAAGGCACACGTCGAGGAGGTCAGTTGTACATTAAGAAAGTTCTACGAAAGTTCTACGAAAGCTAATCATAGCCCAGGTCATGAAAGCATACACTAATGCTCTCATTCTCCGACTCCGAATGCCAGTCAGCGACGACCTCCATTCCCGCAACTTCGTCACCAAGATCGCCAAGTACGAGCGAGTGGTAGACATTCCCAACTCCAACACCATTCTCCACGACCTCCTTCCAGCCTCTATCCTCATGGCCGAACACAAGGATACCGGTATCTACAACTTCACGAATCCAGGCGCCATCTCCCACAACGAAGTTCTGTCCCTCTTCAAGGAATACGTCCGCCCAGACTTCACCTGGAAGAACTTCACGCTGGAGGAGCAAGCCAAGGTCATCAAGGCCGGCCGAAGTAACTGCAAGCTCGATACCACGAAGCTGATCAACAAGCTCAAGGAGTACAAGTTCGAGGTCCTAGAGGTTCACGAAGCGTACAAGCAATGCTTCCAGCGCATGGCTGCTGCTGGCGTGAAATAGACTCGCCTAGATTTTCCTTTTTTTTAATAATTTTTTATTTAAAAAAGTCGTTTGAAGAGCTTAGAATTTACATGGGAGATGCTAGTTAATGAAGACAAGAATCAAGACCTTTTTTTTGTTGTAGAATGGACGATGTGCAAATAACTGAATTGGGGAAGCATATCTCAAGGACAAACTGCATTGTGTGACTTATGAATAAATAAGAAAATACAACCTTTTATTTTCCGTTCAATCCCCAATCACATCAAATCCTAAAACCTATTAACAAAGATGAGGGTATGGGTGTAATAGTTCTTACTCATCATTGGGTTCACTTAATTTGCCCCTCGCCAATCTCTTGGAGCCTCGCAGCGTCATCTCCGTTGACGCAGCTTCCGAAAATCTCAGCCTCACAGAAAACGTGGACCAGGCAACCTCACAAAGCGATCTGGGACCATAAATACAGACGACAGATCGCACCCTCACTCACAACTGTTTGTGACAGACGAGATTTCCAGCCATGGTCGTAGACACGACGTACTACGACGCTTTAGGCGTCAAGACAGACGCTGATCAACTCGAGATTAAGAAAGCATACCGAAAGCTCGCAATCATAACACATCCAGGCATGCATTTTTACCCCTCTCTCGCATCACCCATTTAATCCCCATCGCAGACAAGAACCCCGGCGACGACACAGCCCACGAGCGCTTCCAATCCATCGGCGAAGCCTACCAAGTACTCAGCAACCCCGATCTGCGCTCGCAGTACGACAAGCACGGCAAAGAGTATGCGAAGCCACTGGAAGGGTTTGCGGACCCGGCCGAGTTCTTCGGGACGATCTTCGGCGGCGAGGCGTTCGTGGACCTGATCGGCGAGATCTCGCTCATGAAGGACCTGACGCGGACGATGGACATCACGATGCAAGAGGGCGCGGAGGAGGAGGAGTTCCCCGGCGAGGAGCAGGCGAGACAGGAGAGTATCGCGGATGAGCAGCGGAGGGCGGCTGCTGCGGCGGCGGCGGCTTCGGGGGGTGAGGGCAGCAAGGTGCCTGCTCCGACTGTGGTGGAGAGCGTGGATGAGAAATCTACGTTTTCTTCTGCGAGCACGGCGTTCGAGAAGCCTTCTGTCAGTCCGTCTGCTTCTGGCACATCGACGCCCAAGAGAAGCCAAGGGATTCCGCTTAGACCGGCAATTATGGATAAGACGGAAGAGGACGCCGCCATGTCAGCTGCTGGCTTGACGGAGGAGGAAAAGGAGCTCAGAAAGAAGGATAAGAAGAAGGGCGGTCTGTCAAAGGCACAAAGGGAGGAGCTAGCGGCGTACGAGAAAGAGCGCTCGCGCATACGGCAAGAGAGAGTTGACACCCTGGCCAAGAAACTCGTAGACCGCATCAGCATCTGGACAGAAACTGATAAGGGGCCCGATGTCACGAAAGCATTCCAAGAGAAGACGCGTCTGGAAGTCGAGAATCTGAAGATGGAGTCCTTTGGCCTCGACATCCTGCACGCTATCGGCACTACGTATCTACAGAAAGCTACTGCTTTATTGAAATCGCAGAAGTTTTTGGGGATTGGCGGGTTCTTCTCGCGGCTGAAGGATAAGGGAACCCTGGCTAAGGAGACGTGGAACACGATTTCTAGTGCTATTGATGCGCAGATGACGATGGAGGAGATGGCGAAGATGGAGGAGAAGGGCGGCGAGGACTGGACGGATGAGAAGAAGGTCGAGTACGAGCGGAGAGTCACAGGCAAGATCTTGAATGCGGCGTGGCGGGGGAGCAAGTTCGAGATCCAGGGCGTGCTGCGGGATGTCTGTGATGAGATTTTGAACGATAAGAAGGTGCCTATGTCTAAGAGGTTGGAGCGGGCGCAGGCGTTGGTCATTTCAGGGGAGATTTATCAGAAGGTTTGTTCTCGTACCCCTTAACACTACCCCCTTTCTGACGAGAGAGCCAGGCACAACGCAACCCGGAAGAAGAAGGCGACTACATGGCTTTCGAGCAGCTGGTCGCCGAAGCGGCCGCCAAGAAAGAGAAGAAGAAGACGTCGAAAGACAAGAAAGCCGATCCAGCCCACGCCCACCCTGCTTCCGAGGCAGCGGCCGATGCGCCCAATATCCCAAGGACTTAGTCGAAGTTTCTTTCTTCTTTCTAGCCATTTAGTGAGGGTTGAGGGACTAAAGGGGTTGAGAACTTTGATCAGAGGTGCGAATGGGTGATGAATTGCATGAGACATAGCCAGAGATTTCCCCCTTGCTTTGAGCGATGGAACAGAATGAGTGGAAAGGAGCATACTGCATAGAATACATCCCCCCTTTTCTTTTGCATGTACTTGGTTGTTTTGCAGCCGCTGGCGGTTAGGTCTTCCTGAGCGCGAGAGTAGAGATATTAATGTCATGCGATGTCCACGTCTTCTTTTCAGCTTCTGTTTGCGCTGGTTAATAGTAACAATGTGAGTGGTATAGATGCGGTGAAGTGTATGAAGTGTATGAAGTGTATGAAGTGTATGAAGTGTATGAAGTGTATGAAGTGAAGTGTGGAGGGTGGAGTGAAGCGACTAGATAGAGCGAACTTTAGGGTATGTTGACTGTTTTATATTTATTGTTTTATAGGCGAGTCTGCCTCTCGCTCCCTCTTTCTGATCTGGATCTTGTGATCTATCCAAGTGCAATACTCCAACATCCCCTCCGTACTTTCTCCGCTTGCCGCTTAACCCTTTCCTCCTATACAATTCGCTTCCATTTCTTCCAAATATCAATCTCAAAAAAGCGCCGCCCATATATTTGGGTCCCCGACGCCATTCCATCCTCCGTCCTTCTCGCAAGGGGGTATCGCAGTATACAGCAAAGAAAAATAAATGTTCGACGGTTGAGTTGGATGCTCCGAAGGCCGATCGATCGATGAAAGCCGGGTGCTGTGCTTGATCGTCCCTGAACGCCGTCAAATGTGTGTCCTCCAGAATAAAAAACGCCGTCCCTGGACCCGATCTTGACATAGGAAAGATGTGAGTGGTGTGTTAGCCCGTCGAATCGTACATCCCTTTGTCTCCCTTTCCCCCGATTGTTGTGTTAGTACAGAGTTATAAGAAAAATTCTCTTGTGTTCGAGCTCGAATCGGTGAAGTGTGGACTACCGCGGACTCGTAGGCAACGAGTCAAATGCAGCCCCGCTCCCCGATCCAAACCCAGAAGCCGACCCATCGACCTCAATGCCACTATCCCTATCATCCTTCCCCTCTCCGCTCCAGCCTACTATCTTCCCTGCTCCCTCTTTCGCGGCTTTCCTCGCTTCTCGAAGTAACCTCGCACCGAAAATGCTCATCCCTTCGCTTTCTTCCTCGTTGATAACATCTTCGCTCCCACCCTCCACTTCGTCAGGTGCTAGAACTCTCCCACCGAGTTCGACGTCCGAGACGCGTACATGATACTCCAGCGCTTTCCTCCCTTCATTGATTAGCTCTTCCGTCCAGCCTAAACAACGCTTCAAACTCTGATTCATCTTCTGGGAATCAATGAGAAGCTCCTGGTGTTTAGTCAGATCGAGCTGCAGACGCTTTTCATCTCTTTGCCTGTGCCGTGCGTCGGATTCAGCCATGGCGCGGGGAGAGATCGAGCCTTCTTCCGAATCGGTGGAGAAGGAGGAGTCTTCCTCTTCCGAGTCCTCTTCTTCGTCGTCTTCGCTCATGTCGGAGAGGGGGGTGCCGTCTTCGCTTTGGAGTAATGAGGTTCCTGAATTTCGCATCGAGGCCGAGGTTGCTATTGAGAGGCGACCTGAACGGGATAGTCTTCTGTACCGGCGCAGTTCGGCAGTTTGCTTCCTCATTTCTCGTTCTAGGGTGCGATTTATTGCTGCCAGAGAGGAGTTTGTAATTTCCAAGTCGAGAACTTTCCTCTCTCTTCGTGCATTGGCGGCGAGTTCATTCAATTGTTCGATTGAGTGACCTGTTTTAATGGGGCTTTGAAGCGCTGAGCCGGTTGGAGGCACGCCAGGTTCTGGAATCTCTTCTGGTGTCGAAATTGGAACAGAAGTTGAAATCAGATTTAACGGTGATCCTGGTGTTTCACCTCCCGATATTTTTCTCACTGGTGGGGCTTTTGTATCGTTCTGTGATCCCACACTTGCTGAACGGCCATGGCTAGCTCTCCCTGATTCAATACTCGTCCTGCGTGCTGCAATGATCCCATTTGCTGATTGCCCTCTCCCTACTGGCTGAGGCCGTGGTAGAACTGGTGATTCTAAGGTCGGTGTATTCCTCAATGAAGATAACGAGGCCTGCTGTTGTAACTTCGATGGGGAATTAGGTCTTAAAGGTGGTGAAAATGTGATTGTGTTTGCCAATCTCGGCGAGTTCATCCGTGACGAAGAAGACACGGCAGAGCTCGGTCTGGGCGGTGGAAAGTGTGGTGCGGACTCGAGGTCCGGAGTGCCATTCGCATGAAAGAACTTAATGGCTCTATCGTCTACAGTCGATCCCACAGCTGATCCGCTCGAGCTCGGTGGTGGTCCGATTGTTTCGCCATTGGCATAAACAAAAGGTGTAGAAGCCTTGGACTGTAGTGGCGGTCTCGCTGGCTGTACCGTCTTTGCCTCACTCGCGAAGAAGAATTTCGAATCATCCTTATTATTCTGGGCTTGACTCTTCGAGTACCCAATATCCGACACCGCAGGACTGAATGACACCGTTGGTCGTTTCGGTACATCCCTGTCAATCCCATTGATCCCCAACCCAGAACCGTAGACTGGCGGATCGTGATTAATTCGAAAGGAATCGTTGGAAGCAGGAACGGGAGTCCCAGTCGGTGTCCCCGTCGGCGTCGTATTTGCGCTGTCAACTCGACTTTTGCGTGATGATGATCGCGGGGTGATGTTGTTGTTTAGAAACGCAGAAACCGGGGTCGACAGATCCTCTCTCGACGACGCACTCGGTGTAGTATTCTCTGCACGCGCTCCTCGGCGCGACAATGGCGTCTGAACAACTGGTGGAGCTGTGCTGGCTACTCTTGGAGTCAAGGGAGCACGGTTTGAGGCCTTCGCCGAGGCGCTGAGGACGGGCATCAGCGGTCTGGTGGAGCCGCTGCTCTTATCGTAGGACGGCATGTTCGCGTTGCCACTTTTTGCTGCGAGAGGTGCCTTGAGCGGCACTCGCATCATGGCATTGCTGTCTCTGGACTGCAGCGGTGGGCGTAATGGCGGGCGCGATGGTCGTGAGCGGGTGGGCGTGGCATTGGAATCTTGGTTGTTGTGGTTGTTGTTTTGCGAGTTTTCCAAGATGCTGTTCCTCGAGCGATTCACAGAGCCCAGAAGTGCAGCCCTCATATTGGCCGCGGGCCCGGTTCCAAACAGTGGCCTGGCAGGCTGGCAGCGGGCACGTTCCACACTCAAATCCAAACCACCATCGTTGCACAGTATTGCTGTGCGGACTGAACGCAAAGAAAGGGGGGACACGCAAGGGAATGATCGGTTTTCACGACGATTTTTCCAAGTCTAAAAGCAAATCCATTTGTTTACTTGCCATATGATGGCGGAGCTAGCCTCGTGTCCATAGTATGCGGAGTATTAATTCCTTGCGGCCTTGTGAGTTGTCACAACATGGGACGCTCAAGGGCTCCTCCTGCGCGCCTTTGATGAGATTCATGCGATGACTCGAGCAGGCCACACAGAGGGCGTGCTGTGTGTCTTGCGGGGACAAGCGCGTCATTGTTGGAGGAGCGTCCCCTGCTTGTGGAGTCGAAACGCGAAGGGGGGTCCTTGAAGCGTGTACAGTACCTTAGTCAGCAAATAAATCCCCGGCGGATCCATTTTGATCCCGAGCCGATATCGAGGACATCCCGCCAACGACACAGTCCAGAACGAGCACTCGAAAAAGAGACCATGGTCCTCCTGGGGCTCTCTCTCCTTGTTGCCTCAGTGACCTTCCTCTGCTACCGGCATCCACCTTCCTCTTGGTCCTTCCTCTCCTGGCTCCAACGCGCCACCCTTCACGATGCCGCAAAGAAAGAGCGACCCGATGCGCCTCCCTCAATATCTCTCCCCGATGGAGATAGCGCTTGGAAAGAAGCATCTCCTCGCAAAGGGGGAATGCCCTCTTCTGCCATGAGCAAAGAAGAAGTCGACAGAAAAGCAATGCCGCCACCCCCTCCACCTTTCAAGAAGCCTCAGAAGACGGCCTCACCACCCACACTTCTCAGCGAAGATGACAAAACACCCACAGTGCCAGCCTTCACCCTCTCTCCCTCTCCCTCGCCATCTTCATCCTTCCCCGCTTACAACTCCGCACAACGCGCCTCTTCGAACCGCGCCCCTCCCCCCTCCTTCCCCGCCTTAAACTCAGCACAGCGCGCCTCAGGAGGAGCAGGCGCCCCTCCACGCCTCCCAGCAGCCAACCCCCAAGGAACAGCAGGCCTAATGTCACCTCCAATACGCTCACCCATCCAACTCCCGAACCGGACTCCTACAAATTCAGCCTTCTCCCTCGCCCCTCCGCCAACACACAATTCCATCCCCTCCAAACCGCGGAAAAAGGTCCTCCTCACACCCGGCCACAGCCCTCTAGACTGGGCCCGTCTCTCCGCTTCCCCTACCGCCAATCTACGCGGTTTGCCGCCCGATACACCGTATCTCCGCGTCCCTCCTTCCCTGTTGAAGCAGATGACGGGCAGGAAAGGAAAGGATGCATGGACGGTGTTAGGCGGGAAAGTGTATAATATCACTCCGTATGTGCCGTATCATCCTGGGGGCGAGCCGGAGTTGATGAAGGCGGCGGGACGGGATGGGACGCGGTTGTTTGGGGAGGTGCATCCGTGGGTGAATTGGGAAGGGATGTTGGAGGGGTGTTTGGTGGGGATTGCGGTTGAGGAGGCGGAGGTGGGGAGGGAGAGTAGTTTGGAGGAGATGGACTAGGAAGTGTGGGGCAGAGGGGGTGTTTGGGTTTAGTGGATATGGAGGGGAATCATGTATGCAAGGCGAAGTGTGGGTTTGAATATATGGAGTGGAGGGCATAGAGTGAGGCGTTAAGGCATTATTTTGCTTGTGATGGATTCGTGGCATGAGATTTTTACATGGCATTGCGGCATGATGATAATAGAAGACAGAACTAGATAGCGACGGGTATGTAGACGGGCAATAGATATGATACCCTTTTTTCCTCACTCCATCCATCCATTTCTCCCTCAAAAGTAACCTGCCTGCCAAATATACAATCTCCCTCCCTACCGCTTCTTAAAGCGAAACTTCAGCCCGTCGTCGTCATCACTCTCATCATTATCCTTCACCGCCTTCGTCAACTTCGTCGGCCTCGCCTTTTTCGCCGGCGCCGGCTTCGTCAACACCTTCTCCGCAACCCTCTTTACCCCCTTCCCAGCTGCACTCGCACTCTTATTACTACTCGGCAAATCCAAGTTCTGCGTCTCGTTCGTCTTATCGACCAATGTCTGAGTCTGGGTGCGCTGAGGCCGACTACTCGTAGCAGCAGTTTTCTTCGGCGGTGGCGGTGGAGCCACAATCTCGAGATCCGAGTCTGAAGACAACTGCTCTCCTTTCGCCCAAACGTTACCAGCCCCAAGTTCATCCTCGGCCTCACTAGCCAGCATCCGCGATGCCTTCTCCGCAGCCCGGCTCTGGCTCTTATTAGAGGACCGGCCTTGGATCTCCAATTCTCTCTGGCTGACCTCCTGTGTCTCCCTCCCCTTACCTTTATCCTTCTTTCTCTGCCGCTGAGAGTCCCCATCGTCCCAATAATCATCGCCAATCCCGAAATCCTTCTTCTTGACCTCCTCAAGCGGGACGATGATCTTCTCCTGGACAGGACCCGTAACACCACCTCGACGACGGAATTTCTTGAAGTTCTTGCGCCCGTTCCATTTGTCATCCCAGCGCTCACTCTCATCTGCGCGTGCTGCGGCTCGAGAAGGTGGGACTGACCGCTTTACTTCCATTTCGGCGATTTCGATTTCCGGACGCTCGTGGATGTCCATGCTTTCTAGTTGCTCTTGGATTTTCTCGCGCTCGGCTTTGGCTTTCTCTTCGTCCTCACGTCTCTGGCGTGCTATTTCGAGGATGTCGATTTCCTTTTTGGCTTTCTTCGCGGGCTTTGCGGGCGTGACAGGTGCTGGCTTTTCCTCGACGATAGGTGCTGGAGGTGGAGGTGTTGGCTCTCCTCGTGCAAGACGGCGGCGCTTCAAAGCTGCTGTGGTAGGTGCCATGATCTCCATGATGTCTTCCTCTTCTTCGACAATAGGGGATGCTGGTCTCTTTCGACTGCTCCGGGTTTGTGTTTCTGGTGGTTGAGAAGTCTCTTGATCCACGTATACTTCCGTATTCTGTGACACGAAGAGACTCTGAGACTCGACTGCTGGTTCATCTACAGACATAGACTCCGGTGCCGAGCTCGCAGGAACGCTGAAATCATCTTCAAAACCTGTGAACTTCGCCCTGGCGCCTCGGCGAGCTCTACCCCGTCGTGGAGGCTCAGGTGGAGCCATCTCTCCCGCGATTTGGGTGTTCGGAGCAAGCTGGGATGTTTGAATGGTTTGTGAGCTCAAATTGGTAGCTAGGTTCATCAGTAAGAAGATCGAATACACTACGCACCACGACTCACCTGCTGTTGGGGGCGGCGCCACCACACCGGAGAGTTCTATCTCAAGAGGTCGCCGTAGAACACTTGCATCGTTTCCCAGAATAGCATCAAGGAACTCATTCTGTTCAACAAAGCGATGATCAAGACGCATTTGGACCTTTCGGCCAAAATCTGCAAACCAGTTGGCGCCAGCCCCTTTGACAGGATTGAATCGGACAACAACGACTCCCCTGCCCTCGCTGCCGTCGTCGAACTCTCCGAGGCCCTTTTCACCAGCAACATTCTTGACGTGTTCAACAAAGCCGTCGACAGTCGTCTCGTTCGGAATAGCCTCACTTATCAAAGCTTTTCCCTTACCTTCTGTAATAGTTGCGAGAAGGGTGTCGTATTGTCGTCTTTCGTAGAACACAAATGTATACCCGTCAAACATGTCCTGCCGAAGGGTATTTGGCTCATAGGCAGTTTCATCGCGCTGCGTAGGTTCTTCTCCTTTCGGGGGGAGATGTCGAAGTGGGTCTGGAAAATTGGCCTCGAAGTCTACTTCTAAAGGAGCTTTCCCTCCCTCATTTGGTGTGGCCGAAGCGATCAAGGCATTGACAAATGAAGGATTGTAGACAATGTATTTCCCATTAATAAGTGCTTGGAGCCCCTTCGATGTATTGCGTTTCTTAGCAACAAGGTGTGTTGTTTGTCCGTGTTCGTAATCAATGAGAACTTTGATATCGAGGGGCCCGAGTAGTTCATAGAGTTTCGTGTATGGATTCGCGTTATGGTCTTTGGTGGAGAAGGAGAATGTGAGTACGATAGGGACCCAAGTTAATCTGAACTTGTTAGCATATGTGCTTGGCTTTGAGGAGCCCTGTCGTACCGAAAATTATACTTGCATTTCCCAAGAGTGATAACGTTATTATCCTTCTGAAGAACATGATCTGTGTTCTTCTCCAAACGCTGCCCATTGACCGTCGTGCCTATCTTTGTGCCGAGGTCTTGCAGCGTGACGCGCGATCGGGTTCTGACATTTGGCTATTGAAGTGTGAGCTTGGACGAGTCCTTCCGAGGAAGTGGTTCCTACGCAGTCAACGGCCATGACGGGATCCACCTCGATTGTCAAATGCTGCCTGGAGACGGTCTTGTCATCTATAACAAATTGCCCATCTGCCGCTGTCAGCTAGGCCATAGTATGATAGAAGGATCGCGCACCTTCTGTATGAGTGCGCCCAAAGAGGAATCTCTTCCCTGGTCGCAGCCAGAGTTTCTTGCCTGCGAAACGTTGAGCCTTGTGTAGACGCGAGGGGCGAGGGTGCCATACCTTTGAGAGCGTCGCCTTCGTTCTCAATAACCCACATGTCGAATGGTTCAAGTTAGGTAAGAGAGCCTTCCGCAGAGGGGTTTGGGCCTGATGGGCGCGATGTTGTCGAAGGTTCAAGGTAGTCAGAAGCGGGGAGACGCGTGATCACCTGATCCTCGACGCCAAAATAAAACGCCTCTTGCCTTTTCACAGCGAATTTGTCAAGTGCTTTGTTCAGCCTCGGCGAAATTTAGTGCGGTATAAATTTCCGCAGCCTCAGAAAGTTCTGTGTCTGTTGCCCTCTACTCATCTACTCTTCTTCTCTTCTTCTCTCATCATTTTCCCCGTTCTCTTTCAAACCCTGGGATGAGAAGCCATTTCATTGCAACATATGAGAGCAGTTCAAGTAGGATAGCCTAGCAGGTAATTAGATTTCTCGCAGTTGCACCATGAATAGTATAAATCTTTCCTAGCCTGGTAAGTACAGCCTCCCTTCTGCTCAGATGCATTCAGAACGAATGGTAACAATTCCACAGCTGCACTGGCCGCAGGTGCCCTAGTGCCATGGCAGACAATTTTCTGGACAATGTTAGCACTGGCAATCAGTTCAATGACGCCGCCTGGCGGCCATGTATGCGGCCACCCCAGTCGACATTGAACATATCTTCGCTGCTCTCCCATCCTTTGTGCCGCCGATGCCTTCTCAGTGGCGTCCATCTGGGCGTCCTTTGCGATTTCGGCCTTGGTGGACCATACTGTGGGCCTACATAGCGCGTTCCGTGTCATTTTTTCCCTCGAAAATTGCGACTAAGCTCATCAGCCTCCTGGTCCAATCGCCCAAGGATAGACTACTTTCGTAGCCTTAGTGGTCCTATCGTATCGGCACAGGCTACTTTTCTCAAATCAGTCGGCATGCCAGGGCTTTTTTATTTCATCCTGTGGCGATTGGGATTGGCTTCATGGGTTATTTGCCTTCATGCCCTTCAATACTTTTCTCCTCCTTATCAGTACTGCACTCAATGTCCGCATAGTCAACGCTATGGGTAATACTTCCTATTCTGCGGAATATGTTTTTGGTTTTACGAGTTTTGGCCTTATAGCAATTTTCGCATTTGTTTTATTACTTTCTTTTTACTCCGTTATGCTCGGCAATAATCTGTTTGTTGTGTTTCCCGGTAGAAACGAAAACAGTCCGAGTATTGATGATTGGGGATACCTTTCCTTGGTGTTTTTCAATGCTATGGTTGTTGGAGCTATACTTTGGTACTGACATATTTTATCATCCTGAGGGCACTGCAAATCCTAGCCGGACGGGCACATTTGGATGGACGAGACGACCAAAGAATATTGAGGAGCTCATAGATAGTAGTTTTTATCTATTGTTGTTGTTCAAAGCTCTGTCTTCGGCATATTCTGACTTCTTGATTCTTTAAAATGCCGGATTTGGTCGGTGTCATTGAACCGGGAGCAACTTGTAAATAGGCCTCCGGGCTTCATACCACAGACTCAAACAGACCGCTTGCCGCTCAAGTCCCCGACACTGCATTGGCCTGTGAGCAAATTGAGTTCTCAATGCGCAACGGATTTCATTTCATTTATCGTACGTTATTCCCCAAAAGCTTGTTGTGTTTTGCGTTGGTATTATCCCCCCCTCTCACAGTCCAGTCTGGCCTTGAAGGAGTACACTCTATCGAAGAAATACACCTCTTCGAAGTAGTAGCTTTGCTTTTATGAAATCTATTTCTCGATTTGATAGGTAAGTGTAGAATCAACATTTAGGCCGTGCAGAGCGAGGCTGCCTTCGACTTGGGATTTTCCCGAGCGGGGGTTATTAGTGGCACTGGAACGTTCCTGACGTGACATTTGGCTCCTGCTCTAGTGATGAACTTTTCTCGGGAATCGATATCGGAGAAGCGCGTCAGGCGGGTTACTTACTGTCTTGAAACCGTCTGCAATACTCATGCACAAAGCATGCACCTGGCCTGCACGTTGACTATTGCGAACAACTGAGCTGTAGATCTCGGCCCGGCAGCCTATAAAGACCACACAAGACGACTCCCCAATCCCCTCCCGCTTCTCTTCTCAAATTGCCTGTTCTCCATTTGGTCGCTTCAATTACGACTATTCGGACCTTTCAATTGTGCGCTATCCAACCCGAATCACTTCAATGATTTTCGTCGACATGATTCCTCTGTCAGATTATGGGCAGCTATCTCTCCTTGTTCCAGGACTCTTAGTTCTGGCATATATTGGGAATGCGATTCATGTCTGGTATCGATTGAGGCACTTCAAGGGTCCCACCTCTGTTGCATGGTCGAAGTTTTGGCTCATTAGAAGTCACATAAAGCAGACAGTCTACCTCGATGTAGCAGAAGTTTGCGAGAAATATGGTAAGCAACGATTGAAGTGTTTATCACTGCATAGCTGACGCTTTGAAAGGATCCATCGCCAGGTGTGGGCCGAATTGGCTTGTGAGTCCAACGTGTTGAAGCCGCACTACATTCCTTCAATAGCTTGCGAACCATGCGCTCTTTAGATATCTTTTCAGGTTCAACTGCTCAGGAGACACTGTCCCCACCCAATTATGCGCTGTCAAGCAACGCTAATCTGAGAACCTGTGTTAAGGTCACGAACGAGCCAGAACTCCTCCGCCGGATGTATGGAGTTCGGTCACTTTACAGACGTAATAAGGGGCACGTTGCTTATCAGTTCAAGCCAGGACATGACAATATCATCTCCGTCATGGATGACGGCAAGCACACTCGACTCCGCTCCAAAATGTTTGCTGGCGTAAGTTCCACCATCCGCTCACGGGCATCACTAACGGTATGCAGTATTCAGGAAAAGAGAATGACAATCTCATAAGTAGCATCGATGAGAACGTTATGAAACTCGTCAAGCTCATTGATGAGAAGTACGTCGCTTCCGGTGAGGAGTTCAAGCCGATGGATATTGGCCGGAAGGCTCTGTATTTCACTGTCGACATTGTTTCCACCCTCGCTTTTGGGAAATCCTTTGGGGATCTCGTGACAGACTCCGATAATCACCAATACATTGAGACTATAGAGGAATCAGGACCAGTGATCATCTTGGTCTCGGTATTACCCTGGATCAGCAAGCTTTTCAAGCTGCCTCTGCTGAAGTCATTGCTTCCCTCAGAAGACGATACCATCGGATTTGGCAAAATCATGGGGTTAGTGCTGTCACATATTCCAATGATTCAGACTGACGTGGAAAAGTTTTGCCAAAGAAACCGTCGCCGAAAGATTCGGACCGAACAAGAAGTCGCAGCGAGACATGCTCGGATCGTTCCTTGCGCACGGCTTAACCCAGGAGGAAGCAGAATCCGAGATTCTCGTTCAACTGTACGTAGTGCCCCTCCATTTCCCCTACCATGCTAACGTCTAGAAGTCTCACCGGATCCGACACAATCGCAACAGCAATCCGCGTCACGCTCCTCTATCTCTCGACCAACCCCCGAGTTCTCTCAAAGTTCCTCGATGAGATTGCAGCTCACTCTCCCAGCTCTCCCATCACCGAACCCGAAGCAAAGGCGATGCCCTACCTGCAGGCCATCATCAAAGAAGGACTGCGTCTCTGGCCTCCGTCTTCCGCTCTCGTAACCAAGACTGCGCCACCACAAGGCGACACCTTCAACGGCCTCTTCATCCCCGGCGGCACAGACGTCGGCTCCTCCGTTTGGGGCGTCTTCAGAAATAAGAAGTTCTGGGGCGAAGATGCAAATGAGTTTCGTCCTGAGCGCTGGTTTGGGCTGGAGGATGGGAGGAGGAAGGAGATGGATGATACGATGGGACTGATTTTTGGCTTTGGGAAGTATACATGTTTGGGCAAGGGGGTGGCGATGCTTGAGTTGAATAAGGTGTTTGTTGAGGTGAGTGAAGAGTGTTAAGGAAGCTTGAGTGGTGGCGTTGACGTTTTTAGCTTTTGAGACGCTTTGAGTTTACGGTTATTGATCCGACGAAGCCTTGGAAATGCTTGAATTTTGGGGTAAGTCTTAGTCTTTGTATTTGAAATTGTTCAGGGCGAAAGACTAAGCGGGTTATAGATCTTTTCTCAATCGGAAATGTGGTTGAGGGTGTCCAGGAGAGAGAAACAACTCTGAGTCGAGGTCGTGCTTCCAAACTCTCATTTCTCACGTGTTCGGGCAACTTCATTCTAACTTTGATTTATTGGAGAATTGAATGGGTATAAAGGTCATATCTCATTTCGACATGATAGAAAACATCATAATTATAAAGACAACTTATTTCCATGAGCACCACTACTGCTTTCCGACCACCCCCCAAACTTCTCATGCTGTACTCTCTTAGGTGAGCCCTCGATAGTCGTTTCTGTCTGTACCCTGATCTCCTTCAGTTTTCCGCCTCTTGCTTCTTCGTCCAGGCTAGAAAGCTCGATTCCGTGATTCTCTGACCTTAGTTTGCTCCCCAGCCTCGAGGACATCACCTGCCCCCAGCTTTGCCGTCCCTGTTGGGTTTGTTTCGAGGCCGTCATGGTCTTGTTAGATTGAAAGATGGTGGGGAAGAGTTTGAGTAGGAGGGGTCGGAAACACATTAAACTGGCGCAGATTATTGATGTGAATGCCTCGAGAACGCTCCAGATTATCACGTCGACGTTGTCATCTGCGGGGGAAATCAGAATCCTGAGGGCATATGAAAGGTAGGAAGGATTTGCTTACAAGTCAAGTCGATCGATGTTCCGTATGAGATGATGTATTTGAGACGGACCAAACTTGTGATGCACGCACTAGAAGTGGATATCAGCAAGTTAATCCTTGGCTGCCGATGAGAGACTCACAAAGACCCAAGAGCGAACATGAATGCCAACGCAAGTTTCTTCTTCAAGTCCAACTTCAGAGCCTTCAACTCCATTACGGGCAGGAGCATTATGACTAAATCCTCCAGGATACTGAGTCCCGCCGCTGCGTACACGAAAGCCTGAGAATGGATGCATTTGCCCGGAATCGTAATATCCCAATACGAGTCCACTGGTGTACATTGAAACGAGACGACTAATGCCAAAGCAATCGTTTGTACAATAATGAACGCCATGGTCATGTATGTGGCGAGACGAAAACTTTTGCTGGGGAAGATTCGGAGGTAGAGGAAGAGGATCGACATCTTTGCCACTGGTAAGATGAAGACGTAGAGGATTTGGGAGATGTAGTAGAGCTGTTGAGGTAAGGAGATGTCTTCAATAGGTTGGGGTATTTGAGAAAGCTACCTTTCTTAGGCCTTCGAGATTTTCAACGGGGACATCCCAGAAGTGATTACCGAAGCCTCGAGTGGCATCTGAACTATGTTAGTGTTATGTGATGAACTTTCCACACCTTGAGGCCGTACTTAATATTGGAATTATCGTCATTGGGATCATGATAAGCTGTTTAAAGAGGTCAATAGCTGGGCAATAAGGTTCCCTGGAGTGAGACTTACAGTTGCTAATCCAACAGCCCAATCATCCCACCCTATTTTGTTGGAAACCATACTTCTAGACACAAATCTCAGGGCAGCGATTGGAAAGGTCACACCAGCCATGATGGTAATGTCCCGTATGATTTCCCAGCTTCGGGATGGATACGGGACGCCCATGCAAACATCAGTTTGAACGGCGGTGAGCGTCTCTGCTAAGACTTAGCTTCCAGGTGGACAGTCACATACGTAGGCAAATGGGGCTCGATAACTTACCAGCCTGCTCCGTGATGTTGCATGAGCCCAGCACGCAGAGTGAGAGGCTTCTCTGCAAATCAACACTGGTGCAGAGACATTCCGTAAGGTTGGTGAATGCACAACCTGCTGGCAACAGCAAATCTGTTGCACATTGCAGCTGAAAGACATATTAGACAAAGCTGACGGATGATGCGTGGCCCAACTTACAGTACATGACGGAATATCAGCAACTAGCTGTGTGAGGTTGGTCTGAGCAAGAGTAGAACTGATTAGAATTGCCACTGAGGCGAGTATAGTTCGAGGATACATCGTGGGACCAATTGCAGAAAAAGGTTCCTTTTCCTGAGAAGGGAACTGCCTCCATTATTAACTTCTCAGCCCAAGAAACTCGGTATTGGGGACGCAGAACGCAGGTACGACCTAGAGGGCTGGAATGGGAAAGTCAGAGCGGGAGCACTAAAAGCTGATGTGGACCCACCTTTCCCACTAGGAAAGGGGCATCCGCAGCATCCGCTGCCAAGTGATGGGGTCGGGCGCCCGAAAGAAAGATGGGATGAAACGGAGGTGTGGGGCCTGGGTAAGAATAGAGTCAGCCCCATCCCGTTTCGCACGGATATATGCTCGCAGAGCAGAGTCATTCCTTCACAAACCCCTGGGGCAAAGTATTAAAAGGAGAGGACGACGGTCGAGGTGAGGATATACCCCGTAGAATAATATATTTTGCAGGTGGTGGTGCGCAACAGGCCGCGATTAGCAAGAATGCTGCCCAGGGATCCTGAATGTCAAATTTCACATGCTTGGCCGAATGCTGCTGGTCTTGACATTCAACACCGTGTCAGTTTTTCCTCACGGCATAAATATTACAGTATTTCATGAAGCAGTACGCGCCGACACGAAATTTTCTGACCCTTTTGGCTGACCTCCTTCCAACTCGGGCCGGGCGTCACATTTCACCCCGCGTCCAGTTGGTCCACATGGCAAACACGTTTGGCCCCTTATTTTAGCGGCCGCCATACCTGGCCGATCTAGCATCTCTTGCATGAAGATCTGCCACCCAGCTGAGATGAAGTCCAAGCCAGTGAGTCAGTGACACAGACAGGAGCCTTGGCACTTGGAACTTTTGGAGGTTTGTATGCAGTCCCATTGTGTGACAATGGATTTCCCTATTCGGCAAGAAAAGTCGCGCACTCGATGCTTGCGGTTAGAAAGGTACCATCGGGGAATGGCAACTCCCCAGAAAAGAATCGATTGACTTGATCCACCAAATTGTGCTTCAACAATGGCCAGTCTAAAAAGTCGACACCCCTCGGGACTTCAAAACTCCAGGCATGAAATGAATGGAGGCCATTTGATCTTGCTTCGTCAATCACAACTTGGCTATCAATAATTTCGACATCCTGGAGATCCAAATTCTGATTAGGAACATGGGTTTCTAGTCGCTCTCTCCAACTTTGACGAGTTCTTCCTTCCGAAAGCAATTGTATCGCCAGTGAGCTGATATTGTGCCATCCTTGTGACGCTGTGAAATAAACGATCTCGCCTTGCATCAATTGAAGCGGACCCATTACATTGAGCCCGCCAAGTGACTGCGATTTTTGGTCGTGAGGAGAGTTAAACTTGAGGAACGGAATATGCGAAGCTGCTGTGATTCGAGTTCGTGGTCGTCCACAGCAATGCAACACGAGTCCTCCGGGCTGATGATTCTTAGCTCATCATCGGGCGGCTGGGTCTTCGATTCAAGATATTTGATTTGCCTTGGGACTCTCCGAGGCACTTTTTGGTGTGCTATATGCCTTGCATGACTTTCGACGGAGAATGGGTTGGTCGGCGCACTGAAGCACTGAAGCATTGTGACTAGGCTTGGTCGCTTCTTGCTGGAGGTTTCACTATCCGGGAGAGTTTCAGAACTTCGTCTCCTTAGAAAGATTTAAGAAGGAACAGGCAGTGTGTTTAAGGAATCGTTCTGTCTAAGGAGTTGTGACTGGAAAAAGGCTGGAAATGGTATGTTAACGCCGGGGTGATTAAATTGGGAAGAGAACAGGGACCGAAGATCTCATTTCAGATTCGATAAACATGTATAAGTAGTAGGCAGGCGGAAGGAAGTTTGCATTGTGGCTTGTTGAGGCGGTATGACAGGGAGGTGACTTTTCCCAGCAACGCGTGGTATGAAAGTCAGGAAAAATGAACACGCCAATGAATGGTAAACCAGCAAATTAAACTAAACAAACGGTGGAGACCGAGTGCGAGAATATATGAAGAGAGAGTGGTAACACATATATACTGCAAATGAGCACAAACAGACGAGATTAGAGAATCGACAGTTGAGATTGTCTGGAAGGGATCTTCGACTCCGAGATCGATCTTGGCGGAAGAGTTTTATCAACTCAAGGCCTTATGTTGTTCAAATCGTCCTCTTGATATTTCGCGCCCGTGATCTGAACAGAGGTGTCAACGGGCAGGTAGCTGCCGTAACCTGAGGGTGAGAAGCCGTCGAAACTCCGTTTCGGTCGACATATAGGGGCCCAGGAACGCTCAACAAATAAAAGAAGAGATATGCTAGTCACAACAAAATGTATTCCTTGTGCTGTTAAAATCGAGAGAGCAAGCCCCGTCGGTGAACGTTGATCTTACCCCTGTTTGAAGACATTGCTGCCCTCACATCAAACTATTTGCTGCACATATGCTGTACGAGATACTGAATATGTGAATTGGGAAACCCTCCAAAGAAAGTTGCTCTTTCTTGTTACAAGGGGAAGAGCAGTCAGAGCTTTCCAAGTTTCAAAAGGTAGGGAAGTTTGAATGTCGAAGAAGCAGAAGTCACGACGGGATTCGGAGCTAGTGCCGGAAATGGCTAGACTCCCGAGGATAATCCGAACTCAAGTCGCGTTGAAAGAAAGTTCGATGGTCCGATTTTCTTGAAAACACTCAATTGCGCCAATAACCATGAGGGTGCACAGAGCTGTCTGGGCTGCGGCTTCGGCGGAGGCATCAATTGGCGCTGTGAGGAGTTGCGCATCCAAACCTCGGTTTCTCTGCCTCAATGCAGTAAGTCGAGGAACGGGCGTTCGAGCAGCTGGAAGGGGGCAAGGCGCGCAGAGATACTTCTCAGAGTCGAGAAGTATTCGAGCTGGTGCTGCAGAGGCTGTGTGAGTTTCTCTCTCTTCACACTAGGTTCAGATATGGAAGAGAATCATAACAAGACTAGTGAGGTCTGAACGAAGACCAGGACCTAAATGCTAATTGGGGCGTTCAGATTAAAACAAGCAGCCGCAGACCCATCTGCTCTGTCCCAGGAGGCAATTATAAGCAATTTGGATGAAGTGGAGAGGGGAAGGTTGGCCCGGATCAGAAATATTGGTATTGCAGTGGGTATTCTCTCGTCAAACTGACGAAGGACCAGAAGACTGAAGATGTGGTTCATAGGCACATATCGATAGCGGAAAGACCACAGCCACAGAGAGAGTCCTTTTCTACACCGGCCGAATTAATGCAATCCACGAAGTCAGAGGGAAGGATGCTGTTGGTGCGAAGATGGACTCCATGGAATTGGAAAGGGAAAAGGGAATTACAATCCAGTCAGCGGCGACCTTCTGTGACTGGATCAAGGAAGAGAACGGCAAGGAGGAGAAATACCACATCAACTTGATCGATACACCTGGCCATATTGATTTCACCATTGAGGTGGAACGAGCTTTGAGAGTCTTGGATGGAGCTGTTATGATACTCTGTGCGGTCAGCGGAGTTCAAAGTCAAACGATCACGGTCGACAGACAAATGCGAAGATACAACGTTCCTCGAATTAGTTTCATCAACAAAATGGATCGAATGGGAGCAAATCCGTTCAAGGCTGTGGATCAAATCAACCAAAAACTTCGAATCCCTGCTGCAGCTCTTCAAGTTCCTATTGGGTCGGAGGATAGCTTTCTGGGCGTGGTCGATTTGGTCAGAATGAAGGCTATCTATAATGATGGACCTAGGGGCGAGGTTATCAGAGAAACCGACGAGATTCCCGAAGGCGTCCAAAAGTTGGCTGAGGAGAGGAGGAAGATGCTTATTGAGACTTTGGCAGACGTGGATGACGAGATCGCCGAGATTTTCCTGGACGAAAGAACACCGAGCCCAGAGCAAATGAAAGCCGCTATTCGAAGAGCGACAATCGCGCTGAAGTTCACTCCAGTTTTAATGGGAAGCGCCTTGGCCGATAAGTCGGTCCAGCCCATGTTGGATGCGGTCTGTGATTACTTACCAAATCCATCCGAGGTCGAGAATTTAGCTCTAGACAAGAGGAGAAATGAGGCCTCTGTCAAACTCGTATCATACAACTCGTTACCGTTTGTTGGCCTGGCTTTCAAGCTGGAAGAGAGCAACTATGGACAATTGACCTATATCCGAGTCTACCAAGGATCGATGAAGAAAGGAATGAATGTCTTCAACGCCAGAACAGACAAGAGGGTAAAGGTTCCTCGAATTGTGCGAATGCACTCCAACGAGATGGAGGAAGTTCCCGAAATTGGTGCTGGAGAAATCTGCGCTGTGTTTGGAGTTGACTGCGCATCTGGAGATACTTTCACTGACGGTGGACTGCCGTACTCGATGTCTTCCATGTTTGTCCCCGATCCCGTCATTTCGTTATCCATCAAGCCCAAAACGACAAAGGATACCGGCAACTTCAGCAAAGCTATGAATCGATTCCAGCGTGAGGATCCTACATTCCGAGTCCATGTCGATGCGGAAAGTCAGGAGACAATTATCTCAGGAATGGGAGAGCTGCATCTTGACATCTACGTTGAGCGTATGCGTCGTGAATACAAAGTTGAAGTTGAGACTGGCCAACCACAAGTCGCTTACCGGGAGACCATCACCGAGCACACCACCTTTGACCACACTCTCAAAAAGCAGACCGGAGGTGCCGGCGATTACGCTCGAGTTGTAGGGTTCATGGAACCAATCGAACCAGGCCCAACCGGCTACGGCCCATCCAAGTTTAGACAGGAAGTCACTGGAGGTTCGATCTCCGAGAAGTACTTGTTTGCATGCGAAAAGGGATTCCTGGCATCCTGTGAGAAGGGTCCTCTGATCGGTCATCCAGTCTTGGGAACTTCTATGATTGTCAATGACGGTGCTACTCACATGACTGATTCGTCCGAAATGGCATTCAAGAATGCCACCCAGCAGGCGTTCCGCAAAGCTTTCAAACAAGCGAAACCTCAAGTTTTGGAGCCGCTGATGAAGACGACCATTACGGCACCGAATGAGTTCCAGGGTAACATTGTGGGATTGTTAAACAAGAGAAATGCCATCATCAATGAAACGGAAATTGGACCCGAGGATTTCACGTTGATGGCGGACTGTAGTTTGAATGCAATGTTTGGATTTAGTTCTCAATTGAGAGCTGCGACGCAAGGCAAGGGCGAGTTTGGCATGGAGTTCAGCCATTACGCTCCCGCCCCTGGGCAGTTACAGTGAGTCTTTCTATCTCTCACCCACATGACATGTTCGTTGATATCTATCGCAGGAAAGAACTTATCACGAAATACGAGAAGATGCAAGCTGATAGGCATAAGAAATAAAGTCAGATCGATACGTTCTGTCCAGTGTGTTAATAGACTTCCTTTTTGGTAAAAGTTTGAGGGAGGGAACCGAGATCTGCATAGATTGTATATGTCAACATTGCATGGGCATGGTTGGGATAGAAAACTAATGGAGTCTATGGCATATGATTTGTAATATATCAATGAGAAGGATCTCAACTCGTGTGCTTGTCCCCTTGACTGCAAGAACTACCCAGTCTCCCATTTGTGTTGATTTGTATACTCAAGCGAGGACCTAGAAATCATCATTGCCGCAGCTGGTTTTCTGAACTTGGTTAGCGAATGAATTGAGCTGGCTTGATAATCTCCATATCAATCTACATCGCTCTTTCCTTGAAACAGATGGTCGTCCACCTACAAAGTTGCAATAATCGAACCTCCATTTCTGCACGCCACTGGCTTATCTCCACAGTTCGAACGTACATGTATTGAAGACTTTTAAGTGAAGATTTCAACAAGAAACGAAGAAAGCACAGTACAGATGAACTCTTCCCCATCTCCAGCCTACTCGATCAAGTACTCTTCTTGCCAGCCGCTATCATAAAAGTGGCCGAGGCTAGGCATAGGATGCAAGTATGCGGTACTCACGTTGTTGTGCCTTCCATCTCGAGTCTCTCTCAAAACGACTGGTAGGCCGCAGCCTCGCAACGAATAAATCTCATCATGGGGTCTTGCCTGAACGTGAACGATTCCAATTTTGCCTCGAAAGCTCATAGTTAAACACATCCCTGTTCCGACCACATGAGCGACCTTCCAATGAACCGGCGCAATAGCCAATAAGGGTCTCCAATATGGGAGCCATTAATACTCTCCATAATTTTGAAATAATCGCTTGTATTTTCTATTGTCGGTTAGACCCTATACCGGCCGTTAATCAGGAATTCGCTGCTGACTTCCAACCACCCCTCCAAAAAAGGGAAACTCTTGCAAGACTCTCCGTCCTATTTGCTGTCTATACTTCACAGTCCTTGAACATTCCTTGCAGAATAATCTTGCCTCTAATGCAAATTGTGGCATCCGAAGCTCACACTGGTCATTATTAGGCACTTAGCATCACAACCATAATTTCCTCGCCCTTCTTGTATGGGCATCGATCTAGAACCAGTTGCCTCGGCTGAACCAGTTCACAAGCGTTGGTCTCCTTGCCAATATTGCCATCCTGACAGATCTCGGTATTCCGAACCGAGTTGCCGAGGCAAACAAAATCTGGTACTCGCTCTTTGATTCTTAACATATTGTGTAGGCCTTGGCGGAAAATTGAAAAGGTTGGCTTCTCGGTCAGGTTAGCTTGTAGAAAAACCCCCATAACTTTCTTTGAATAGGGGTCCAGGAGCGAGGTCGATTCCGGCTAGAAATTCCTATTGCGGCATATGGCCTGGTCGTGTTTCCAAGCTGCTCCAAGTCGGGGACCCAAGATTGCAGACTGCCGCCCGGGATCTCTCGAAGTAGAGCGAAAGACAGCCATATCTGCACATCCTTGTGACATGAGCATGGCGCGGATAATGTCTTCTAAGACAGACTGAACTGATTGTCGATGATTTGGAGCCGGAACAAGCTCCTGACCATCTGACGCAAGGCCTAGCAGGGCATACGCTTTATCCCTCGGATCTGTGGCTAAATATGCATGGTTGCTCAGCAGTAGTCGGATCAAAGGCTTCTGAATCACCCTTTTTGTTGTTTTTCGAAAGTCTTTGGAATTTGGCACGTGCCCCGCAGCTACTACTAGCCGCTCGCCGAAAATTAGGCCTTTTTATTAGCGAATCAGGCCCCTCGCTTAGCCCCGATTACCAAATCGCTCGTATCGGTGAACTGTGATTTCTAATCATGCTTTTGTACGTAATCTAGCATACACGTGGAATCAGGTAAGCTCGTGCGAGCTTAGTTTAATTAGTGTAGCTTAGTTCGTGACCTATTAAAGGGTACGAACCCATAGTAATAGAAAGGCACGTCCTTTTTACCCTTTCTAATTATATATAGTAGTAATACCTTAAAAAGGCTTAGTTTTATCTAAAGCCTTATACTAGAATTACTCCGGAGTTTCTAGGGAGATATATTAAGCGAAGTATAATCTATATGCTCTCTATAGCTACCCCTCGCTATCTAACGAGCCGCCCCCGAATTAGAGCACCTATTACGAGAAAACAAAGATATACTTTAATAATTACTTCTCTAGAAAAGTCGTTCGAGGGTTGAATAAGCGCTCTACTTCTTATAAGTTAAGCTAAAAGAAGCCGGAGTCTTAGCTAGCTTATTAAAACCTTTTATTTATCTAACTTATATAATAGAAGTATCTAGCTATTAAATATACTAAGCTATAGACTAGCTTATTCCTCAGTACCTACCTCTCCTAATACTAGCTAACCTTAAGAAAAGTAAGAACTCACTAGTCGAGTCTTATATTCCTAATAATAACTAAATATTAGGAGAGATTAGTAACTCTATCGAATAACGAGCCTAATCGCATAAGTCTGTATTTTCTAGGCTAATTTAGCGAGCGCACACCACCAATTTCTATTAACCCTACTAATATACCTACTACCCCCTCACTACTCGTATTTAACCACGCCCCAGGCTTTGAAATTAATACGAAACACAAGGAGGCGATACGCTAGCTCTATAGCTTTAGAGAGAAGTCAACCATAGAGCTAATAGAGCGCTATAAGCTCAGCAAAACCACGATTCATCGTATTTTGGCATATGACGCTCCTGAGAGAGCTCGACCTGGGAGGACTAGTAGACCACAGTAATTAATAAACGCGCGAGTCAACGAGATTATCGAATATTGCTCTGAGAATTAGGAGCAAAAGACTATGGATTATGAAGCTCTGATCTACGAGCTAGAATTAGATTATAGTGCCTCTACGCTCCAAAAACGACTCTACTAAAGAGGGTATTTTCGATGTATCGCTTACCAGAAACCCTACCTTATAGCCGTACAAGTTCTTAGACGACTCCTTTAGGTAATCATATATATATATTCTAGCACAAGGAGTAGTTAAAGGTACTCTGGTCGGACGAGGTTATATTTCTAGTAGGAGGAAGGACGGTGAAGTATAGAGTAACGAGAAATAAGTTAGAGAGAATATACCTAACTTATATATAACACTAGTTCTATCACGGTAGTACGGTACTAGTTAACACGTGGGGAGCGATTAGATATAGTTATAAGAGTCCCTTAATATTTGTCTATGGATCTAGTAAGAAAGGAGCCTTTATATAAAAGGATTACCTTACCTAAGTCCTCTCTCAAATCTAACCGATTCTTGAGGCCTTCGCGGCTATAACACACCTCCTTCGCCCTTCTACTAAGCCCTTATTTATAGAAGATAGGAGCTTAGCTTACGGCTATAAGTTAATAAGGAACTACTATACTCGGTACCGCACTACATATAGTATTATATTAATACCACACCCTTCTATAAGCCCCGATATGAACCTAATTAAGAAGTATTAGAGGAGAATTAAGCAAGCATTATATAGACGAAGGTATTAACCGACTATAGTAGCTAAAATAGAAGTAATAGTACTAGAGGAATAGGATAGGATACTATAAGATTAGATAAATGAGTTAATTCTAAAGTAAGAGTATTAGGTTCAGGTATTAATAGAGCGTTACGGGTAGTTAACTCTTAATTAAATATAATACGATCGTAAATTAATTAGGGTAAAGTATACCTAATAGCCTAGAAAACATAGACTTACGCGATTAGGCTCGTAAGTCTACTAGCTAGGTAAATTGAGACTCTATAGTAACTATCTTAGAGATATTTATTACCCGAATTAAGTAAAGAGCTAGTAGAACTAAGCTAAGCCTAGGCTTACTCGAGATTATTAAGATAATGAGAGTAAATCTATTATCCTAATCTCGGGCCTTAAATAAGGAAGAGAGGGGTCTAAATATTAATTAGACTCACTAAAACCTTATATAAGGATACTACTAAGATAAAGGAGTTATAAACCTTTATCTTAGAAATCGAGTTATAGAGAACCTAACTAGTTCTTAGCTTAACTCGTAGCTCTCTATACTCGACTAAACTAGGGACTTATAGAAAAGAGGATAAAGAAGAGAGTTCGTTCGAATTTTATTTAATAAACTTTAGTTATCCCCTTCTTTAATTACTTATTACTTTATACTAAAAACACTAATAATTAATATATCTTTTAATGAGAGCTATAACCTTATTATAACTAGAGCTAGCTAAATAGTTAATTACTCTACTAAAGGAGAACTCTTAAATACTATTATATAATTACTCTAATATCTTATTAGAGACTTATAAGAGTACTTCTCTCATATAAATAAGATAAGTTAATAAATCTCTAGCTTATTCGCTTACTAGGGCACTATTAATAGAGACTTATTCGCTTTATGAGAATATACGACTAGACTTATTAGAGTAGTAAATATACTTAATAATTATATAGTTCATATTACTACCTTACTTAGGGACTTTTTTATAACTATTACTAACTCTTAAGAATATATTCGAGAGCTCGCCTAGGTTTTAACTAAGATATAAGGGGGAATAAATATAGCTATTAATAACCTTATTACTTAAGTCTAAGTAGAACTCACTCCCTTAATCTAGGCTATAAATACTTACCCCTAGGCTTCAATTATCCTAGCTATACTTAAGCTAGAAGCCCCGCTTATACTAAAGTTAGAAGATACTACTACTTCTTAAGAAGTATTAACTCCTTCGAGTTCTAAGTTATCTAATTATCCTAAAGCTCTTATAGAACCTAGAAAAGCTATAGCCGAATATATATTCTGCCTTAGAATAAGAATCGGGGACTACTTAAAGTATAATAGTAATTATACTAATAATATTACCTTCTTTTAGACTATTAAAGTATACTTATAGCTTAATAAGTATAAAACTCTTATACGAGTAACTATTTCCGAGGAATAAGTTCTAGCTCTTCTCTCTAATATACTCGAAGAAAAGGCTTCTAAGTAATAGATATAGAAAAAGAAGAGTACTATTCTCTTAGGCGACTCTACTCCTACTATTATAGAAAGCTTCTTTATCGCTATTTATATAGAGTTCTAGGAACTTAATATAGAGGATAAGAAATACTAGTACTATAAGAAAGTCTAGTAAACTAGTTCTATTTAAGGTTATATTATAGTATTTAAAGATCGTCTTATATATCTTAATCCTCGATTATCTAATTATAAGATCTTTTACTAGTTTAAGAAAGGACTTAATAATAAGATTAAATTCGAGATATTTACTTATTACTCGAGTATTACTAGTCTAGTAGAATATTAGATACTTATAGACTATATTAATTAAGCTTTTAAGGAAGTAGGAATAGAGAGTAACTCCTCTTATATAAGGTTTTACTTAACTCTTTATCTAGAGCCTTCTTTCCCTTAATTAAAGCTAGAGGATATTAAGGATATTAAGTAACTTAACTTCGTCTCTTTTATACTAAATAAGAGAAAGGATCCGAAGTTATTTAAAATCTAGTACTTAGTAAATCGAGCTTACTTTATATATAGAAGTAAAGAATATTAATTATCCTCTTATTCTTAATCTCTTCGTAAGCTTTAAGAAGTTTTCTACTTAGGAAACTGGAATTATCCCTAGTATTAGCTTAATTAGAGGATAATTTAATACGAGCTAATTAAAAAGTATATAAAGAAACCTAAGAGCTACTTATACTATATGAAACTAAGGCTCTTCTAATTACTACTATTACTTACTCTCGACTAAAGCTTAAAATCTATTCTTTATATAAGCCCTTTAAGAAATTACCTTCTTTTAATATTATTAGGAGTAACTTATTTACTTTTATAGCCTATAATTAATAGGGAAATACTTTTAAGTATTTACTTAATAGTAGTTCTATATATAACTAAGCTAATACTTTATTTACTAATTAATAAGGTTAACTTATTTTACTCTCTTTCTTAGTAATAATTAAGTTTATAAATAGAGAACTTAGAGAAGTAAAAACTACTTTTATTATTCTTAGCTAAATAAGATAATATCGCTTTTTAATATAAGTTATAATTATAGATCTACTATATAGCTATAATATTATTCTAGGTATACTATAACTACGAGCCTTTAACTCTAATATTAAATAGATTCGCTCGATTATCTGAATTAAGGATTATAAGGGAACTCACTTACTTATAGCAAACTAGGATACTCGTCGACTAGCTCAAGTTATAGAGCTTAGCTTAATTATAGCTAAGAGTATCTATAAAATAACTAAGAAAACATATAGCTTTATTATTAACTTATTCTTTATTTAATTCCTAGAATTAGAGAATTAAGCGAGCTTATCTAATTTACTAAAGGATATTCTTACTCTCTTTTAGGAGGTAATCTAGAAGCACGTGAATGCTTTTCGCTTAGACTTACTAGATTAGCTCTAGCTAGATAAAATAATATAGTACTTAATTAATACAAGTAATACTCGGCTAGTTAATCTAGTAACTTATCTCTTCTCCTAATCTTAGCTAAAGGAATAATAAAGCAAATTACTCTAATATTAAGAAG
>JAJTUS010000298.1:0-42520 GCA_021399465.1 Hyaloscypha sp. PMI_1271 | reverse complement strand
TATAATTATAAGATACCTAAGGAGTAGAAGGAGGCACTTACTAAATGAGATAATTATACCTTTAAGGTTTTATATAAGAAGGTCCTACTTCTTATTAAATTAAGAGTATACTATTAAGTTAATAATAGTTTCTATAAGTCTCCTTATATAGAGTACTACTACTAGCTAGTAAGCGCTCTTAGTATTAATATAGATAATTTCGATAAATTAACGTTTATAGAGTAGATTACGGGTATTTACGACATTACTAATAGTAGATTATAAGTAAATACTACTTAGGTATATCCTAAAACTCGAGACTATTTCTATAATACCTCGGAAATTATTATATTTAGAGATAAATACTATAATTCTAATAGATTCCTTTTTATTTTACTACTTCTCTTTAAGGTAGAGGAATCTCCTAAACTTGATTCTTCTAGCCTAGATATGAATAGTTTTATCTTTAAGAAGGGATACTTAAAGTAGATTAAGAAGCTTAGTATTTATAATCTCTTAATAGAGGAACTAGAAATGCTATAATTCTACTAGTATAGAGAGAATTTGTTACTAATCGGTGATCTAGGTAATAGTTACTTTACGCTAGTCTCTTAACTCTTAATAGCTAATTCGTTAATATAGCTTATATTTTACGAAGCCTCTAGAAAGCGTAATATCTATATAGTAGGATATCCTTAACTAGTAAGATATTATCTTCCTAGAGAAGTCGACTACTTATTCTATAAAGGCGATACTAATATTCTGGCTACTACTAATACTTTATATAGCGAGTTCTTCCTTAGAGAGGAGGATTACTTATAGTAGTATACTTTTCTCACAGATTATAAGAAGGCTAAACCTTTTATAACGAAGTATTTTGGATATTGCGATTTCGTGGCACTTGATATTAAGACTAAGAAGGAGGGAATTAATAAATTAGAAGCTACTATTATTAAGAAATCTAAGGGGAAGTTAAAGGATATAGTTAGACTTAATAAGACTATACGTGCTTTTAACTAGATGGTTTATAGATCTAGAGTCATTTGCCGTTATTAGTTTAAGGGTAAATAGGTACTTAGTAAAGTTTATATTACTATTCTAATGAGTCTAGTTACTATTAAAGACGAAGTAAGCGAAGTAGGAGTATTACTAGAGGAGCTTAGGATTTCTTACTTAAACTTTGAGCCCCCTCTATATAAGTAATTTAAGGGTACTAAGGATAATATAAGGTATCCGGGTACTATTTAACTAGAGTAAGTTAGTACTATTTACGACATAGTTCGGGGCGATAAAGTACTATATCACCTAGTAGTAAAAGAGGAAATAGAGTAATAATTAAATATAGATATAGTATAGCGAGAGTAATTATATTAGTAATAGTATAAGAGAGTAGCTATATAAGTTTAGATTACTTTCCTATACCTAAAGGAGTTTAAGAAGCACTTATTTCCGGGAAATAAGTTATACTTTAGATACTAGGAAGAGGAGTTAGATAAGCCTATAGAGGATAATCCTAAGTATATAGTTATTTCGGACTAATTAGTTCCTTTTTCTGTTATTTTTTGGTGCTTAGGGATAAGTACGTATAAATAGAGGGTCGGATATAGTATAGCTAGCTATATACTATTAATTTTCAGTATTTTAGGTAATTTTAATATTCTAATCACATAATTACGGATATATCCGAGATTATGTGACTTTAGTATTTCATATAAGAAGGCTAGAGTTTCTATAGCTATAGAGTAATTAATTATATATTACTTTTATACTTTGAGTTCTATATACTTATATACTGATTTTATACTATTTTATGTCTGCTTTATAGTTATTGTTTTTTAGTGTTTTTACTATTAGTTAATTTTATACTCTATAGTGTTTTATGTGGGTTTTTGTCTTATTGTGTTTTTCCCTCCTATACTAGGAGGAAATAAATAAGTATAACAGCTACTATTAGGTTTTAATAAGCTTTCTTAAATAGTATATTCTTTTAAGGTATTATTAAAATCACTTAAAGTATAAGTATTAAATATATGAATATCTTTATTATTATAAGTATTAGTATTATATTTAATATATTCTTTATAATTACTTATTAATAAATAACTTAAACATATATTACTTAAATCCTTTAATTTATCTTCTAGATTAACTAGTCCTAAATTAATTTCTTTAAGAGAGTTCTCTTCTAATAAGGCTTAATTATTTAGTTTTTCTAATCTTATTAAATATAAAGAATAAGCTAATTCCTTATTAGAATTATACTCTATATAATTAGAATTATTATCTGAAAAGGTATTAATAACCTTTCTTAAACATTTAGTTTCTCTTAATAATTTATTAATATAAGCTTTATTTAGATCTTTAAACTCTAATATATTATTTATATTATTCTCTTCTAGATTAAGATCTCTATAAGTACTATTATAATTAGGTCTAATATTACTTAATATATAAGAATAACCTTTATTTCGAATTCGACTAGATTCTTGTAAATAATCTAGTAAACTATATAAAGGAGTTATATATAGAAGTAAATATAATTATATTAAAGTCTACTCCTAGCCCTAAACTACTAGTAGTTAATAGTATTAGACTTTTATTATTTAATTCTAAAAAGGTATTTAAAATCTTTTCTTTATTAGGATTATTAGAATAATAAAAATCTATATTAAGTAATTCACTTAGAACTAAACCCTTTTTAGTACTATTAATAAAGATTAATGCTTTATTAGTAGAGTTTAATCCTTTAGATTTAAAAATAGATATAATATTTAATATATTCTCTTCTTCTTTAAGTTTAGAATTATTATATATAATATTATAACTAATATTACTTCGAGTACTAGGACCTCTTATTATTATATTATTTTTGGATTCTTAAAAGAACTCTTTATTTAATATATTTATTAAAGAAATAGGTAAAGTAGTACTTATAAATATTAAAGGTATTTTAAACTTTAATAAAGAATTAATATATTTTAATATAGGTCTGAAATTTGATTCTAATAATAAAGTATAGATTTCATCTAAATATATTCTTACTTCTATATTATTCTTAATTAATAGATTAATATAAGTATTAAAATTAGTATTTAAAATATTATCTATATTACATATAATTAATCCTAAAGGAATATAATTAATATTATCTAATATAATATCTTCTAAGATAAAAGCTTCTAATTTATGTTCTTTAGCTCTTTTATATAAGTTTTCTTTTAAACTAACTCTAGGAGTTAGAACTATATTAACTATATTCTTATTTATAAAAGTAGGTAAGAGAAAGAGTAAAGATTTACTAGAACCTGTTTTATTAATATAAGTTATATAAGGAGCTTTATTATTTAATACTAAGTCTAATACTTTAGTTATATAAGTATCCTTAAAAGTAGTACTAGTATTATTAAAAAAAGCTTATAAATAACTTTCTAATTTTAAAATATTAGAGTTCTTTAAAGAACTTAAAGTATTACTTATAGAATTACTAGTATTATTAAAAGAAGTACTAGGTATCTTAGAATATAATATTACTTTAGCTAAATTAGTATTAATTTCTAAGTTATTTAAGGTATATTTATTTATATTAAAGTATTTAGGGTTAGGGGTTTATATTTGCTATCTATATCGCCGATAACTAGCTATAATATTAAAGGTCGCTACGTTTATATTACTAATAGGACTCTGCTTTCCCCTCTAGGTAATAAGAATTATCTCATATAAGCTCACTGCTTCTATTAATACTTCCTGAAGTTCACCTATAGCCTACTATTATCTAATACAAGTGTGTTATTACTAGCCTATAGTTATCTAAGTCTATACTCTAGTAGTAATAACGACTACTTCTTAATATATAGCCTCATAGCTATAAGGGGTACTATCTAGTACTACCTATAGATCTATCTATTACTATACCCGAGAGTTAGTTAGGAGAAGCTATACTCCTAATTAGCTAATATAAGGAGGAGTATTAAATACCTAGCCCGGAATTCACCTAGCCGCGCCTAGTATCTCACTCGTTAATTTATCTCCTTTAAATATAGAGTCGAATACCTCTATATATACTAGAGTCAACTAGAATCCACTAGCTAGGCCCCCTAATTAATTCACCTAGAGTCCTATATAATAGGAGTTCTACCTTTTATATAGTAGTGTGTCTTCTATAAGATTATATACTATAGTTATCCTAAGAACTAAACTCTAGAGCCTAGTCTAAGTCTACCTATTTCCGTTAAGGTTTTCTCCCTTCCTATAGTTAATATATTTCCTCAGAGAACTTCCTCGCCTCCTCTATAGACCTCTTATTTCTTCCTATAGTTAGGATTCTCGCTACTAAGCTATTACTACCTATATCCCATATAACTATCTACTAGGAGCCTAGAGACTCTTATATATAGATAGAGTTTACTATTAATATTGAAATCTCTAGCTATTAGTACTTATTCCGAGTTATCCTACCTATTATAACTATAATAGTAGAGTAGAGAATTACAACTACCCTACTTATTATTACTACTTATTCCCCTAATTTAGCGGTTTATATATATACTTCGAGGCTATACTATTATACCCTCCTAATATTCTCTATAGTCTAATAAGCTATTTTTATAACTTAGCTTAGGTCTAGTTAGTGAGTATAATAACTTCCTAGGTTAGATATAAGTTTAATGACGTTATAGGTTAGAGTTAGCTTTAATAACCCCCTAGCTCAATAGTGAGTTTTATGACCTCCTATATTAATAGCGAGTTTTATGACCTCCTAGGTTATAAGTGAGTTTAATAACGTCTTAGGTTATAAGTAAGTTTAATAACGTCCTAGGTTAATAGTGAGTTTAATAATATCCTAGGTTAAAGGTAAGTTTAATAACTTCTTACTATTATAGGTATAAGAGGGCCGCTACTTTCTTAAGCTTTACTAAGCTAGATCTCCCTATAAACCTACCCTAACTACTCCTAAATTATAGCTAAGATTAAAGAAGCCCTCTAAAGTTATCCCGAGTTAAGGAGAAAGTCAATATTAGTAAACTTTATCCCTATTAGTTTTAGCTTTATCTTTATCTTTTACTTTTATTATTAGTCTAGTCGTGAAAGTTAAATTAAGTAAGCTAAGGCTAGATAGTCCTTATAGCCTCAGTGAAACCGGCTTTCTGGGTTATATATATATATATAGTTTTATATAAATACTCCTCATTAATATTAGAGGAGCTAACCCTAAGCTAAGAGTTGTATAGAAAGTAAGGTATTAGCTAAGAGGAGACCCGGAGCTTTATAGCTCTTTATTAGAATAATAGAAGTTAAGTAAGACGTGAGAGATTTAGTATAGACTATATAGGAGAGTTTAGATCTCAAGAAGCATATTAGGGTATCTCATATAGTAAGCTAGAAGTTACTTATTATTTTAAAGTATATATAACGTGTATTCTCTACTATATGAGTTATAAAAGCCTAGAGGGTAGAGGGTTTATTCTTCTAGCCTAGAATCTGCTTTAGAGGAGTCTCGGTATCTATCTACTCTAAGATTAATTAATATACTATATATAGGTACTAGAATCTAGCTAGAAGTAATATAAGGTTATATAGGTTTACTATAACTTTCTATTAAGTATTAGAGGTATTCGAGATCTATATTATTAGCCCCTTAAAGCTAGATATTACCTAATTAAATAACTTCCTATTCTCTTATACCCACGCCTATACTAAGGGTGCCCTATACTCGAATATTAGTACTAGGAACTACTAGTATACTCGAAGACAATATACTAGGCCCTATAAATCACTATAAATACCTAACTACTTTACCTACCTAATTACTACTTAAATTCGCTACTTGAGGTACTTCTAGAAGTTAATCCTATTTGTTATTACTAGAAATCCCAGATATATATATAACTTAGCTTTTGGGATATCCTAGCTATAGACTTATAGTATTAGTAAGTCTAGATAAGACATTACTACTATATACTTAGCTAGGTTTAGGAAGATAGTATTTTCTATTATCTACTCCTCTATAATCTAGAGGAATAGAGTTAGATCTACGTTTATATGAGTTAGGATAACTCTATTATCTATATAGAAGAGATATAATAGAATTCCTAGTACCTAAGTATTAACTTAGTATAGCAAATTATTAATAAAGAGATTAAAGAGCTATAGTAAGAGTAGTGAGCCTTATAAGATACTATATAATCTCGAAAACTAGTTAGTTATCTTTCTATTAATTAAGATCTAGGACTTGAGATTACGAAATATTAAGTTACTAATTAGGGTTTAAATTACCTATAGATATCTTTTAGCTAATAGTTTAGTATTAAGCTATTAGTAGTTAATTATATTAAATACTAACTAGAAGTCGAGAAAGAGTATAATTAAGTATACCTTAGATGAGAGGAGTATATAGACTACTATAGTATTACTATATATTAAGTAGCTATAGCGAAATCTAGCCTATATAGGGTAAAGTTTTACCTATAGCTAGTACTAAACCTAGAGTAAGAGTAGCTACTTAAAGACTTTTTAAAAGATATAGATAATTAAGATTAGCTAGAGGTTCTTTATATCTCATCTCTTACTTATATCCTTAGTTAAGAGGTAAATCTCAGACCTATTCTATACCTATAGTATCTTCCCTTTAGTAAGGTATTAATTATAGAGCTATTAGAGCTATATAATTATTACTACATCCTATATAGCCTTTAAGAACTAAATATATATCCCGTCTACCCTATAACTCTTCTCTACCTACTACTATTAAATCTCCTTAATTACCTAATCCCGCGTCTATAAGTCTAGTGGCCGGGCGGTAGCCGGCTAAGCGAGGCGGCTTCACGAGCGCGCGCCCTCGCGACCCTCGCGGCGGCGACCATGATCGTGACGGCGACCCTCTATACGCCGATTCCCGGGCGGGCTGTAATTAAATCGGTAGCTAATAGGCCCCTCTCACGGATCGTATCATTAATTAGTTGTCCCCCGGGGCGGAACCCCCTTGAAACCGGGTCACAGGGTATCCCGTCCTAAAGGGGTAACTGTCTATACCACGTGATCCGCCGCGCTATCCCAGAATAGTAACTATCTACACCACGTGACGCCCCCCGCGAAACCACCCCTCTCCGCCTCCCACGCCGGCTATACTACTCTAATCACGATCCCTAATTCCCCTAACCCTTCCCGATTAGGGTAGCTACTATACCTTATACCTAGACTAAAGCTCTCGACACTAGAGTAGCGGCGCTATTAGACCTAGAGCTAAGTGTATTAGCGAAGCTCGCTTACTACTACTACTACTACTAGCCCTAGCCCTAGTGAGTAATAGCCTACTAGGTAGCCTATAGTAAGCTAATCCGAGGCGAGTAGTGTACTATCCCTTTATTCTTACCCCTATCCCTACCCTAGATTAGTCCCAGGGAGCTACTACCTAAAATACGAGGGACTAGGACTAAGAAGAGGTAGGCCTAGTAAGTAATTCGCCGATAGACCTCTTAGGAGTAGAAGACGGTCCCCTAGAGGCTAGTAACCTTAAGCCGGGTAGCTAGTCTCCTCCTAGGAGTCCTTCTAAGGGGGGCCGAACTATTAGTGAGCTTACTACTAACCTTGAGTAAGGTAGGAGCGAGGGGGCTATAGGTGTCGAGGATATTAATAGTATTAAGGGTATTATTAATACCGAGTTAACTGAAGATAAGCTTAGTACTCTAATATAGCTAGATAACGGCGAGCCTTAGTATAATATAGATAATAGAGTATTAGTCGAAGATGAGCCTAGTACTCTAATATAGCTAGACGATAACGAGTCTTAGTTAGATATAAATGAACTTGAGTATGAATTAGAGGATTCTATAGAAGTAGGAGTTACTAAGCTAGTAGTGAATAGGAGCGGAATTGGGACCTAGGCTAAGGCGAGTATTAAGGTTAATACCGAGGACAAGAGTAACGAAGCTCTCCTAGACACCTAGCTATAAGGAGTAGATATACCCTAGGTTAACTTCGCCTATAAGCTTAGCTAGTACCTACTATACTTTAAGGGCTATAGTCTTGACGAGTACCTTATAATACTTATACTATATAATAGTACTATAAACTCCCCCTTATATCTATCTATTAACGACTACGCTATACTACTCGAAGAAGCTTAACTCCCCTATATAATTAAGAAGGCTAGCCTCCTAACCACTACTAAGTAGAGCGCTTATATACTACTAGATTAGTAGCGAATCTTCGAGGGTAATATTATACTATAATTTAGTAGCGATGACGATAGCGAAGAATAGGACCTTAACTCATCTAATACAAATAAGGAGACGGATCTTGACTCATCTAATAATAATAAGGAAAGCGACTAAGACCGAGATACTAGTAATTAAGAGGTGAATCTAGACTAAACTACTACTAGTCTAGTATTAAAGGCTAGGTAAGTAGCCGAAGGCGAGGCCCTAGCTTATAGTAGGGAATATACTAGCTTTTATCTCCGCTACTCCTAGTTAGTAAAGGGCTTAGCTAAGGTATACTTTAATATTAATAGCTTTCTCGGATATACTTCTAGCCTAGCCTTTACCTATTAAGGGGTAGTAATTAACCTCTACCCCCGCTTTTCGTCGAATATTAAGTTGAACCTATATCTATATTCGACGGTTCACTATAACTTTAGGAGAGGCGAGAAGGTAATCCGTATCCTACTATATAAGGTACCTTACTACTACCTTAGCCGAGTTATTAGATATAAAGATACTAGTGTCTTTATCCTCTTCCCCTATATATTCTACCCTAAGAAGGAGATGAACTTCCCCGGGAAGAGTAATAGTGAGGCTCATGGTCTCCTCTAAACCTGGACTAATTAGCTCCTCCTCTTAGCTATATTCTACTATATACTAGCATTAAGTCGCTAGTACTTCCCTATCTCCTAGGACTATACTCGCCGGAAGGCTATAGCCTACTCTACTAAGTACTAGGGCCTTATAGCTACTAAGACTCCCTTACTCTCACTCTACTATATACTATATCCTAATAGCCTAGCTATAATCTAGTAGGATATCTAATAGTAGCTTACTAACCCCGTGAACTAGATATACTACGGTATATAGCTCATATTCTCTAGTAAGAATACTAAGCTACGCTTCGCCTATCCTATAATAGCCGATATCTAGGAAGCCTTTAATAGGGCCTTAGTACTTACCTTTAACCTAGTATTCCTTAACCGGGCCCGCTTCTGGATTAACCTAGGTAAGGAGGTAACCTATACTAATTATACTATACCTAGGGAAGAATTAGCCGGCGATTTGGAGCCGGCTATATACCTAGTATAGTCCTACTACTAGGCTAGCTTTATCCGGTAAGCTTATAAGTAGGATATAGGTATGTCTATAAAGGCTACTACTTACCTAGTTATAATACTCTAAGATACCTAAGATATAATAGTAGAGATATCTCCTAGGTTAACTAAGTAGTAATAGGGCTAGGTCTTTAGCTAGGTCTATAATAGCTTTAAAGAGTAGTATAATATAGCTAAAACGAAGCCGTTTAGTTACCCTTACCTTAGCTAGCTAGCGTAGGATTCGGTAGTAGCGCAAATACTATAGTAGTAAGGTAAGGGCCAAGCTACTACCCTAGAGTAGATTCGCCGCTATTATATTACTAGTAAGGAGCGCCTCTACTAGGTACTACTCGAGAGCTATAAGCTCTTATTCGGGGTACGAGAGGAGTACCGTATATCCCTAGCCTTCTTTGACTAGCTAAGGTAAACGCTCGAGGCTAGTAGTAACTAGGTAATAGTTCGCTAGCTAGCTAATAACGATTATAGCTATTTCTAGGAGCTACTTACTAAATCCTTTATAAGCTTCCTAGCCCTTAATACTAATAAGTTTTTAGTAGTAATTAAGTAGACCTTATACTTAGAGGAGCCTAGCTAGGTAAGCTATAAGTACTATAAGCTAGTAACTATACTACTATAATACCTACTATTTACCTTTAACTTAGGGCTAATTAGGGAGCAGATAGATATCTAGTAACTAAAGATCTAGTTCTACTATAGCGGGGTAGTAGTCCTTAGTATAGGTATTAAGGACACTATCTCGTGCGCTAGCTATAGGTAGTTCCTACCCCGGGTTAACTAGGAATAGCTAGAGTTCCGCCGCTCGCTTATATACCAAATAGCCTTTACTAGTAGTATACTCTAAGATACCTACTACTAGAACTAGGCCTAGGTTATAGATTCGAAGAATAACCTCGAGTATATAGAGGCCACTAGGCGGTAGATTAGGCTCTACTAGGTAATTAACGACTACTAGGCGATTATAATCTAGTTCCTCTTTATCCTTATTATATACTCCTATAGGAAGGAAGTATTCCGCTACTTTAAGGCCCTCTTCTAGCCTAAGTCTAGAGAGGAGGTAGCCCTTAGTAAGATAATACTCTATCTATTATCCTTAGACGAGTATCTCGTCGATAATTAATATATAACTATTTACCTAATTAGCCCCTAATAGAGTCTAATTAGAAATATCTAGGACCTACTAGAGCTCCTTTAGGGCTTTAATAACCGGGTTATATAAGCTAAGTTATAGAGCGATATACTATTTAGGGTTATCTATTAGCGGGCGTGTAAGCTAATAGAGACCTACGTTAGTAGCTAAGCTTTGGCAGACTTTTATAGCCTAGTCGGGCACTACTTTATAGTTACTTACTAGCTAATCCCTTATCTAATACTAACTAAGTTTATCTAGAGGAACTACGATAAGTAGCTGCTTTGGATTAAGGTCTACTACTAATAACTAGCCTACTAGTACTATAGGAAGGTTAAGTACCTATATCTAGACCTCGCTCTATAGATAATAATTACCTTACCTTAAGTATAGTGGTTATCCCACGACTACTAGCTTATAAGGTATACCTAGGATGTGGCGCTATACCTAAGTAAGCTTAGAAAGGAGAAGATTAACCTAAGGATAGCTTACTAGTATATACTAGACTAGGATCTCATATGGGGCTAGGGTAATATAATATAGGTACTTGTACCTACTAATTACTAACCTAATAGGCCCCGAATTAATAGTGACTTATAGGCGATTAGGTGTATCCTAGAGGAATAGCACTAGATCACGTAGCGGTTAGCTATAGACGTAGACGAGTAGGATCCGGCTCCAAGGGCTATAGATAAGCTAGTCCTTAGTACTACTAGAAGTATAGCGAATCTCGGGCTAAGGGCTTAACTACTGAGTAATAGTAGCTCTAGTTTCGGCGAGAGAGGTACTAATAAGGAGGACCTATGCCCTACTAATCGCCGCGTAGCGTGGTGGCTAAGTAAGCCTAAGTAGGCCTAGTGTAGCTATAGTCTTATAGAGGAGTACTCGGATAAGGATAGTCTATTACTAGATAATTAGGGAGCTAGTGCCCTCGGACGAGAGTACTAGTTTAAATACACTCTATTTATAATCTATAAGGATAGGATAGAGGAATAGTAGTAAAGGGAAGGAGGGGAGTTAGCTATTAGCTAGGGATTAGCTAGCGATATAGTAAGGGGAAGTCTATTATTAGAGGGGTATTAGCTCGTAAATAGGCTAGAGAGAGCCTATTTATAGATGAGCACTAGCTAGTAAGGAGGAGGAGGAGAGTTAATTATCTAGGGCCGAATTACTAGTAAACTATTAGTAAACTATTAGCGAACTACTAGTAAACTACTAGCGAAACACTAGCGAAACGCTAGTAATTCGGGTATATATAGCGGGGAACCGGGCGGGATTTAACCGTCGTTACTAGACTAAGAAGGAGTATATTATAGCTAGTATTAGTAACCTTATCCCTATAGGCTTCCTCTTATCCTATAGGCGAAGAGATAGTAAACTAATAGCGAATTAGTAGTAATTCGTGAGTAAATAGCTAGCTCTCTAGGAGTTGAGCCGGATAACTAATTAATAGAGTACTAGCTAATTAGAGTACTAAGGGGTTACCCTATACTCGCTTATAGCGGACCGGGCCACTATTAAACTATAGGTGAAGCGAGCCTTACTACCGAAATTTATAACCTTAGTTCTATATTAGATTCACTTATATAGTAATTAGCTTAAATTTAAGCTATTACGTAATATCTACTATATACTAAGCTAGTAAATTTAAGCTTAAGCTAAGTAAGGGGCTCTAGGAAAAATTTATATACCCCCTAGAGAACCTTCTCTAGCTTTTTTCCTCTATCCCTTATTTATATTTTTTTTTTCTAGTAAGTACTAATTCGCTTAATAATTAAGCTCTAATTCGGCGGCGAATCTTTATAAGCTAAATAATTTAGCCTGAGTCACTACCGAATTAGTATTATAGCTATTCCCAAAGATTTGGCGCTAAATTAGAATATTATCTCATTTCTCTTTAGTATTATAATAACTAATTACTACTAATCCGTCGCTATACGGCTCTCTTACCTATTTAGTACCAAATAGAGTAGAGGGGTCCTTAGTTCCTATTTACTACTAAATAGGGTTAAGTGGTCCTCTTACCTATTTGGTACCGAATAGGTGAGAAGGGTCTATAAGGGGGCGATTTGGTAGCGATTAGGAGCTGGTTTAGTGAGTTTTAGGTAACGAATCTAGGGCTAATTATTAGGGATTTAGTATTATATCGCTTACTACTCGTATTCCCCTTAGTGGAACTTTACCTATAGATCTCTCACCTTTCTCCCCTAATTACCTAGTAAACCCCTAGTAAATCGCTACTGAATTGTCCTCGAAATAAATACCTCTCCTAGCCTATTCTCTAGCGACATGTTAGCGACCGACTAGCTACTCTCCTCTAAGGAGAAGAAGGGTCTCTAGCTAGCCCGAACCCATATAGTTAATAGTAAGAAGTGAACCGTCTTACTAGTCTATTACTCTATACTCATAATTAAGCTAGGAGAGGTAAGTGGATTAGTCCTAATTTGGTACCGAATTACCGGGTATTCGGTAGAGAAACGCTAACTATTTATTACCTAGACTAGTAGTAAGAAGAATAGAGACTATATTAATTAGAATAGTAGCTTCCGCTAGTATGCCTATATACTATATATTACTACTATAGGATATACTAAGGAGATATTTACTTTAGGTATAGGATCTAGTACCTATAATATCCTCTTTAGGTGAGTAATCTCTACCAATTCTCTGGTAATTTGGGGCAGAATAGCTAGCTAATTAGTTATAATTAGCTACCTCATCCACACCTCCTACGGTAAGAATAGCTTAATCTATAGTCGCTACTTAATCCTTAGTAGTATAGAGGACAAGTGCTATAATATAAGTAATTCGCCCTAGAATCTACCCCTATTCGCCGCCGATTTACTAACTATTCGCTAGCTACCCCGTAACCTCCTACCTAATATTCGTACCCTAGTTAAGGACGCCCTATTATATAACTACCTACTACTCAAGAATAAGGATAAGCTAGTTACCTAGTAGCCCAAAGTCGAAAAGGCGATATTCCTAGCTATAGTCGATAAGGTAAAGCTTCTAACTCATATATTTAAGGGTATACTAGTAAGTAGTAATCCGCTAGCTAATCCCTAGTAAATCTAGGGCGATTCGCGGGCGATTCCCCGGCGATTCTAGGGTAATTCGGTAACTAATAGATACTAAAGAAGAAGAACTCTAGCCTCTAACCTACCCCGAAAAAGCGCAAGTTCGAGGACGCTTTCATAGATAGTAAGGACCTCTCTATAATCTCTTAGTAGGCTACTAATACCTAATCTAATCTTAAGATAGTCTCTCTCGCCCTATTAGATATTACTAAGAAGTAATATAAGATCCTAGAAAACTAGGAGAAGATCCTTCTATATATCTAGCTACTCCCCGCTAATTTGCCCCCAATTCCCCGCCTATCTACTAATAATTTATAGGCGATAAAAGGTTAGTCGTGAGCGTAATCGCTACCTTATTAATACTATTTAGAAGATTAGTTATATACTAAGTAACCTCGAAGGTATAGAGATAGAGCTAGAGGACTTTGACCTATCGAATACTAATTATATCTCGGATACTAACCCAGAAGAAGTCGATGAGGAGCCTAAAGGCGCTTAATTAGCCCCTAGTTTACTAGTGGTTCGGTAGCTATTAGCTAGCGGGTAGCTAGCTATTTAATACCGGGGTATTCTAGGAATAACTATTAGGCGTTTCCCTTTCTTTATATACTAGATATATAGCTAGCGGTGATCTAGCTCTAGGTAGTAGTGTTTTGGCTCCTAATTAGTATAGGACTTGGCGTTTCCGCGGCGGATAATACCTATTAAGTAATGAATAAATGAATAGTTAATCCCTGAACCTTCTCTACCTACCCGCCGCTAATCTATAAGTAATAGGGTAGCGAAGTATAGTAGAATAGCTGCTATATAGGGGGGATTTAGGTGGCTAAGCGCCGCTAATCCGCTATTAATAGGTCGGCTAAGTAGAGCAGAATAGCTGGTATATAGGGGGAGTTTCGGTAACTAATCGCCGCTGATCCGCTATTAATGGGTTAGCTAGGTAGAGTAGAATAGCTAGTATATAGGGGGAACTTAGGTAGCTAAGTACTACTAATCCGCTATTAATAGGTTAGCTAGGTAGAGTAGAATAGCTAGTGTATAGGGGGAGTTTTACTAGCTAATTGTGGCCGATCCGTAAGTAATGAGTTAGCTAGGTAGAGACGAAGAGTTAATATATATAGAGGATTTAGGTTACTAAGTATCGCCGATTTATAAGTTATAAATTAGCTAAATAGAGAAAAATAATAAGTATATAATAAGAAAAGAGGTTACTAATTATTATTAATTTATAATTAATAATTAACTTAAATATAAAAGATAAGTTAATATATAAAAGGAGTTTAAGTTATTAAATATTATAATAATAAAATTAATATAATAATTAAAGTTTAAGATTTAAAGATTTAAGTTAAATTAGATTTAGTTAAAAGTTTATATTTATTATTTATATTACTAATAACTAGTTATAATATTAAAGATTATTATATTTATATTACTAATAAGACTTTACTTTCTCTTCTAAGTAATAAGAATTATCTTATATAAGCTTATTACTTCTATTAATACTTCTTAAAGTTTATTTATAATTTATTAATATCTAATATAAGTATATTATTACTAGTTTATAATTATTTAAATTTATATTCTAGTAATAATAATGATTACTTCTTAATATATAATCTTATATTTATAAAAAGTATTATTTATATTACCTTATTATAATACTCTCTAAAAGTACTATTACTTTTTATTAAGAAAATATTAAGGAATCTAAAAGTTATATAATATTCTTTAAAAGTATTAATAAACCTAATAAGAAATTTTATATATAGAATCTCCTAGTTTAGCCCGATTTTTAGAGTTACTTTTTATAAGATTTAGTCTTATATAAGCTAGGTTATTAATAAGTAAAACTAGAAAGTAATAAAAAATATAAATAATTTTTAGCTTTAGTTATTTCTTATATAAAAGGCCTAAAATTTATATATAAGGTCTTATAGTAGTATAAAGCTAGACTAGTAGCTAAAAAGTCTAAAAATAGATTTATAATATAATAAAAGAAATTTTAGTTTAATTTTTTAAAGATTTTTATATTTAGACTTAATAAATTAATAACTAGAACTTTTCTAAGTAAGTTTTATATTATATTTAAGCTTATTATATATAGAATTAGTTATATATAGATTTTTAGCTAATTCTATTAATAATAAGTCTAAGTAATTAAATAAGAATATTTATACTTTAAAGGTAAATTAAAAAGTTAATATATATAATAAAGGTTTTAAATATACTATAATAAAAGTACTACTTCTATATATTATAGGATAAGAGTTATTAAAAGAGCTATTTTATATAAGAATTAGACTATTATTTCTTTTTTAATTAATTTTAAAAGAATTAAAATAATAGAAAATTATAAGTTCTTTAATAAAGTCCTAAGTATAATATTAAATATAATAAAATTAAGACTTATATATAATATATTATATCTAGGGTTTCTAAATATAAGCTTTTTATTAAGTCTAAATTAGTAATATTATTTTAGTTAATTTTAATATAATAAAACTAAAGAAAATCTTAAGTTCTTTAGAAGAATCTTAATTATAATATAGAATATAATAAAGCTAAAGTCTATATATAATATATTATATCTAGGAATTCTAAATATAAGCTTTTTATTAAGTTTAGATTAGTAATATCTTTTTAGTTAATTTTAATTTAAGAAAACTAAAAGAAATCTTAGGTTTTTTAAAAGAATCTTAGGTTAAGGGTTTATATTTATTATCTATATTACTAATAACTAATTATAGTATTAAAGGTTACTATATTTATATTATTAATAAGACTCTATTTTCTCTTCTAAGTAATAAGAATTATCTTATATAAGCTTACTACTTCTATTAATACTTCCTAAAGTTTACTTATAACTTATTATTATTTAATATAAGTATATTATTACTAGCTTATAATTATTTAAGTCTATATTCTAGTAGTAATAATAATTACTTAATATTTAAAAGATAAGGAATAATTAAGTACTTAGGCTAGAATTATAAATAAAATTTAAGTAAAAAAAGTATTTATAAGTCTCTAGGATATCCCTATTAACTATTTCTCTTCTTCTCCTTAACCTTAATATATCTAGTATTAATTATATTACTTAATTTATTCTACTACTAATTGAATTCATTTTACTATAGTTTATTTAGAGTATCTTCCTAAGTATCCTTAAAGGCTATAATATTTATAATAACTTAAGCTATATTTAATATTAATATTAAGGATTCTCTTAGAATAGTATTATATCTATTATAGGAGATTCTTACCTTTATATCTATACTTATACTAGACCTCTTTATATTATATATCTAAGTATATAGCTTTAGTATTAGCTCTCTCTTAGGTATTAGGGTATATTATAAAGTTTTAAGGAGAATCTATATTTTTTGGCCTTTTTTAACTATTAGTATTTAACTTATTAGGAATACTTAATTATATATTACTATAAAAACTAATAGTTATAACTTTATAAGAGTTACTACCTCTTATATGAGCGGGGTATTTCGGTAAAACACTAGAATATAGGTAGTGCGATTAGCCCTATCTCTTATATAAGCGGGGTATTTTAGTAAAACACTAGAATACGGGTAGTGCGATTAGCCCAAGCGCTACTAACTAAGGTAGTTTCTGGTAAGATACTATTCGGTAAGATACTAGTTTCCCTATACCCCTATTTCTGTCCTAGATTTAACTCTCTTTATATATAAGTATAATGTTTTTATATAATCTAGTATACTAAGTAGTCGTATACTATGTCTATAAGTCCTATATTATTCCCGGGTACTTAAGCTAAGAGTATTACTTATAGGTAGAACTATACTAACTTTCTAGTAGAGAGCTTAAGACTATAGTCTAGCTCTTAAGTAGCTATAATCTAAGGATAGTTAAAGAGCTAAGAGAGTATAAGCCTCAAATCGAGGGCTAATATTAAGTAATTAAGTACTTGGCTTACTATAGTAGCTTTTACTACCTATAGCTAGAGTACTAGTATAGTACTCGTTATTTCCGTGAGATGAGGAAACATATGCCTTTAGTCTATTAAATTAAGGCTATAGTCTATGAAAAGACCGTATTATAGAAAGAGGTTAAGCTTTAGATATATTTTATAGGGTATGAGAGGATTAATTACTTTATAGTTATAGATAGTAATAAAAGGGAGGGGTTCTTAGTATCCGGTAATAACTCTACTCTATTAACGTAACTTGAGAAGGAATTATTTAAGTAGTTAGAGAAGGATTATAAGGATATGAAATATGATCTTAAGGAGCAAGTAACTATAGTCTAGGATATTAGAGATTTAAGGTCAGAAAGGGTACTATAGCTATATGACTTAATAGGATTTCTATATTACTTAACTATACTAAAAGATAAGGAGATCTAGAGCTCATATAGGCTACTACTAAAGAAAGAGCTTAATACGAGTAGTGAGGATACTAAGGATCCTCATCTTATACGAATTTTAGTTATAGCTAAAGCTATCTTAAGAGACATATACCGGTTATATAGCGACACCTCGCTAGACAGGAAAATAATATAGTAGTGGGCTAATATCCTAAATGAACTCTATACCGGGGCATTAGGTAAAGTAGATAGATTCCGGTATTTTAAGAATACATCGACCCTAGTTACCTACTTCACTACTATAAAACAGCTATTAGTATACTACTACTAGGTAGTATATAATGAGGATAGCTACTTTACCTAGGCTAAGCCTAACTAAGTACTCCCTAAGGATGTTATCTAGCTAACTACTCTATAGATCTAAGCTATAGATAAGATCATAGAAGCCTTAGCTCTTAAGGACGAGGAAGAGGCTAAGCTAGCTCTTAAGTATACTATTCGGCGACTTTACCTGGCCCTAATCTACTATACTATTAGTAGTATACTATTTAAATCGCCTATCTTAAGTTTCTATACTATACTAAGTAGGAAAGTCTATAGGAAAGGCTAGGGGTTATAAGAGGAGCCGGGAAATTTTAATAGCTATTTATTAGCTCTAACGTAGACTACTTAGCTTATACTCTTTGATTATACTTATTTCCAAGAGTAGGATAACGAAGATTAAATCCCTGTCTTTCTTACTAAGATTTATAAGAAGTTCTTCTAGTAATTAGCTAAGACGCTATTTGGCTATATCCTATAGTAGTGGCTATATTTATTTAAGGTTAGAAAGGCTATAATTACAAAATACTAAGCTCGGTAGCTATTAGATAGGTAGATAGTAGAATATCATAGGGTGGAATTATAGATATTATAGATCTCTGACTTAGTAGTTTCTAAATACTAATAAGTATATACCTTACTCTATAATAAGCTACTATTCTAAGTAAAGGATCTAACTCCTATAGAATTATAGAGGCTAAAGGATAATCTAGATCTAGGGGATTTTAGAGGCTCGTAGCTCTCTCATCCTAGTAATTCTGAGTTCCTAGAGGGTACTAAGCTAGCTCTCTTTCGCCGGATCTAGGGTAACGCTAAGCTATAGGCTATATTCTTAACTAAGGGTAATAATAGAAGTATAATCTTATGTCCTAAGGCTATAGAAATCTACGAAGCATATACCTAAGAGTTCCTTAAGTAGGTATTAGTACTATACTATATCCCACCTAGCCTACTATTACGAGAACCAGAATTACTATTAGTAATATAGCGGAATAATACTCGGTAGTACTACTTATTAATATGAGAGAAGCTAGTTATAATCTATACCTAGTACTATAAGGGTTAGTAATAGTCTAGCGCGTATAAGGATAATATCTAATTCTTACTAAAGATGATTAGGGATCTATTACTCTCATATATTATATATGTCCTACCTTTAAGGTAACTATTCCTCTAATAGTAGACTCTAGGTGCCCTTATCTCTCTATACCTCTAGGCTAAGCTAGACGGGATAGTATAGGCTAATAGGATACTTTTAGCCTACTTAATGAAAGCATATACTCATACTAAGGTATCACGCCTATATATATCTAACTAGCGGTAGTTTATAGTATTAATTACTAAAGAGAAGTTCTCTATTAAGGAGCGGGCGAACTTTAATCTTAAGGAGGGTATAGGGGAGGATATTAAGGATGAGCTAGATCTTATTATATTAGCTAAACTAAGTAACTATACTTTCTATACCTTTAATTATATATATACTAGAATAATAGTACTTACTATAAATACTCTACTATACCAGAATTACCGAGTATCTAAGAGCTAATGTAAGTTCTTCTAGTTCAATTATATTCTCTAGGGAAAGAGGCTACGAGGTACCTCAGAGATACTATCTCTATGTATACTTAATACTTCTAAGTATAGTTAGATATATAGGAAAGGTACTTATACTAAGGCTAACCTACTAGCTATTACTCGGAGACTATATAATATACCGGACCTATAATTCCGGGTCCCTAGTTAGCGGAATAGCGTACTTACTATTATAGGACCTTAGCTAGCTGAGTAGGTAGTTCTAGTAATAGGAACCAGCTCTAGTAAGACTTTAGTTATTATAATTAGGGCTATAATTACAGATACTAGGACTATAATCCTAGTTCTACTAATAGTTACTCTATAGGGTAATATACTAAGACGCTTTTATAAAGTAAGTATCTAGCTACTAATCTAGTCTATTAATTATAAACGGTTAGTATTACTAGTTATTATATTAGCTAAAGCTATATATACTTAAGGCTTTCTTAAATACTACTATATTCTAGTTAGTAAGTAGAAACTAGAGTATATTATCATTAATAAGGGTTATCTTACTATTATAGCTAGTGACTATTAGCTATATATAGCTTAACTAGGCTAGTATATCCGGTAGATTAGGACACAGATAGTCTAGCTAATAGTAACTCTCCCTCCTATAATATAAGAGGAGTTTATTGAGTATAATAAGCTCGTGAAGCCTAGAATTATCTAGGAGTCGACTAATAGGCCAAATATTAAGTATATAATTAGCCTCGAGACCGGACCTAGTACCTTAATTAAGAGAGCTACTAATTTGGTATAGGTATACTAGCCTAATTAAGAGATCTTTAACTACTCCTAGGATAAGATTATTATCTATTATTAGATATAGGAGGGAATAGCTTAGCTTATAGATATTCTCAAGTATCTTTTATATATATTAAAGTTAGGAACTAAGGAGGAGAAAGCTATAATTATCTTAGTATAGCTTAGTAATAGAGACTAGCTAGTTATTATAGCTATATCTACTCTCGGGATTAGGTTTAACTATCCCTATATATAATAGGTAATCTATATTAATATGCCTAATAAGGCTACTTCTTTCTCTCAGGAATCTAGTAGGGCTAGCTATAATAGCGGGAAAGCCTCTTCTATTATTCTATTAAGTGTAATATAGAAGCCGCGGGTTGATTAAGGCCTGTCTCCGGATGAGGAGGCTATATAGTTATACCTAATATAGTAATACTACTCCTAGGGTATCCTAAGTCAGTTTTTAGATAACTAGCCCTACTAGTGGTAGTATATAGTGGGCGAAGAGGTGTATTAGGTTTATTGAGAGCCTTATAAGGAAAGCCGGCCTCTTAACTTGAAATTTAAGTTAGTAGCTTATAGAGGAATAGAGTTTAATAGTCTAGATAAAGTACTATAATAAGACTATATCCGAGATCAGGTACTTAATAGCTATAAGAGAGACCTTAAAGTCATATTAGATAATTATCTCTATTATTATATCCTTAGCTATAAGTTTAATTACACGCTAGGTAAATACTCCTAGTAATTCTACTAGATCTATACTAAGAATAAAGCCCTCTAGATACGGAAGCGGGAAGAGAAGGACTAGATCTAGCGGTATATAGTATACTAGAACTACTACTAGCTATAGGGCATTTACTAGGTAGTGGATCTAGAGTATAAGGAGATGGAATACCGGTTCCCTAATATAGTTATACTACTCTATTATAGGGTATATAAATAGGTTAGCGGTAGTAATTAGTTATAGAAGCACTTTCGGCGGATATTCTAGACTGAACTTAAGTATATACTCTAGTTAGGAGAGATAGTATTACTTAAGGGGAATGAGTATATCTAGGCTAATTATATAGTAGCTCTTACTCTAGTAGAACTAGAGTAAAAGTAGAGAGTAAATCACGTGTGCTTATATTAAAACCTAATAGCTATAGTAGTCCTTTAGGGGCGAGTAGTAGCTAAGGGAGGTATATATCACATATATAATAAAGCTAACTTAGTATATATATATAAGTAAGTAACTTTCCCTACCTTATTTTATACCCTTTTTCGACTTCTATATATGTTTTTCGCTAGTGAAAACAATTAAGCTTCCCCTTTACTACTCGCTATAGCTTCTAATTAGCTGCCCTTGACTATACCCTCAAGCGCCCTATATTAAGAATATATAGTAATAGAGCTATATAAAGTAGACTAAATAGATATAATACCTATATTTAGCTAGTTATTAAGCCTAGACATAGGCTTTAATAAGGCTAGAGCTAGGTAAGTAGGTTTTTTTTTTACTACTTACTAATAGACATGTATTATATAGTAAGCTAACGTATTATAGTATAAAGGAGGGTAATCTATTCTTAACTCCTTTTAACTTCTACCCTATTAAAGGTCCGCCCCTAGCCTTTAACCTAGCTATTTTTAATGAGCTATTTAATAGCCGCTATTTATATAATATACTAGGATACCTATTAACCTTTATATAAAAGGCTAACCGAGATTACTATATCTAATCTTAGTATAACTATACTACTCTATACCTCTACCTAGTTCCTGGGTATCTAAAGAGCCTTAGAAAGGTATATAGTCGTAAGGATAAGCTACTAGAGTATATATAAAAGAAGTATAAAGGTCTAGTATAGAGAATAGCCTAGGAGTAGTATAAAGGATATAGTTCTAGCTAGGGCGAGAGGTTATATCCTATATTAGGCTAGAGAATAAAGCTAGAGTCTCTCTTAAACTTCTCTTAGCCATTAGTTACATCACGTGATTCTATAGCTAGCTAAGGGTTTATTGTGCTAAAAAAACCAAATACTATTTAGTATAGCTATAGCCTAAGCTAGAATTATAGTTCTAATAAGAGTAAGCTTAGTTAAATAGTTAAATACTAATAGAGTTAAGGCGAAGCTTAGATTGAGAAGGATTTAGGGCTATTAGTATAGAGATGAAGCTTAAATAGAGAAGAATTAAGCGTTATTATACTAGCTAATAAAGAAGAGAGTTAAAAGTATAGTAAATAAATATATAAAATTAAAGGTATAAATAAAAGAAAGTTAAGGTTAAAGGAAAGATTAAAATATAAGAGGAATAATAAAGTTAAATAAAAGCGTAAATAAGGATTAAAGAAGTAAAGGTTATAATAATAAAGAATATAAGAAGAGAATAGTATAGAATAAAATTAAAATAAGAGATAAAAGAGGAATAGATAATAAAGGATATAATAAAGAGTAATAGAGATATATAAATAAAAGTAAAATAATAAATAGAGAGAAAGAAAAGAGTATAATGAAAATATGAAATAATAAGTTAAAAAAGGAGATATATATAATTAAAAGAAGAAAAGAGAAAAGAAAAGGCGAGAAAAAGAAAAGAGAAGGTAAAATAAGAAGTAAAAGTAAAAGTGGAATTAAAAAAAGAAGGTAAAATAATTAGTAAAAGTAAAAGTAAAAGTAGAATTAAAAAGAGAGAAGTAAAAAAAGAAGAAAAGGTAATAAATAGTTAAATAATAAATAAGAGAGTAGTTCGAAAAGGAGAATATAAGAGTAGAATAAGTAATATAATTAAAGAAGATAAATAAAGAGTAAGAGAAGGAGTAAAATAAGGAGTAAAAAGTAAATATATATAAAAGGAGAGTAAATAGAAAATGAGATTAGGAATTAGTTATATAATATATTAATAAAGATAAAGTAAGAAAAAGATTAGAAAATAAAAAGTTATAGTCGGGAAAGAATAAGAAAAAGAATATATTATTAAGTTTATTAAATAATAGATTTAGAAAAGGAAAGGGTTATGAGGTTTAAGTAAATAAGAATAGAGAGTAGATAGGTTAGGAGAGTAGTATTTGGGGTTTAAATAAAAAGTAAAGTAAGAGGGAATAATAAAAAGAAGAATATAGTTGGGGAGGGAGAGTAGGGGAGGGAGAGTAGGGGAGGGAGAGTAGGGGAGGGAGAGTTGGAGAGGGAGAGTTGTCTAATCCCTGGTTGGCGGCCAGCTAAGCGAGGCGGCTTCGCAGCACCACGCCCTCTCCGGCGACGACCCCCCTGCCCGCCACGCCCCTCGACGTCGAACCGGCGGCGACGTAGCGGCGATGAGATGGCGAGGCGCGGGCGACTCGATACCTCTTCTCCCGAAGGGTAGGGGAGCTCTGCCCGTCGAGTTACCGAAAAGGGTAACTGTCTACATCACGTGATTCTCCCCACTAACCAAAAAGCGTAACTGTCTACATCACGTGAACCCTAATAGTATTCTTTTTGTAAAAACCGAGTTTTTAAAATACTGATTAGTCCGGGTAGAACTATAGTAGGGCAGATTTGTAGGTAGTTAAATACTCTATTAACTAAGTATTTAACTTCTAGAGTTAGATTATATTTTTACTAATTCAAGCTTAAAATTTATATTTATAATATCTTTTTAATCCTAAGCACTGCTACTACTACTACCCGAAGTGTTAAGGTAGTGGCTAGTAGTAAACGTAGAGTTTAAGGTTGCTGTCTACCATAGCTATAACTGCCACTATATAGTAAGCCCCGCTATACTTAGCCGCTATCTACGTAATAAACATTAAGTATAGGTTAAGGATAGGAAAATATTGGACAAATATCTCGAGTAATAGTAGTGGTAGTATAACTTCCAGACTATCCAGCTCCCTAATAACTAATCACTGCTACTACTATAGCTTCCAATTCTATAAGGCCATTAATGCTAGGACTGTGGCTATAAAACCATAAGCCGGCGTGTAGTACGGTAGCACTGTAATACTAAGCATAATAAGGAACGACGGCTCTAAGACTATAAGCTCTTCTCTGCTATCTAGCTCTAGATATGGTTCCTAGAGAAAAGGGCACGATACTGGGTAGTAGACGCGACGCGATAATCACGTGATGTCAATAATGGTAGTAGTAGTAGTAGTGGCAGTAGTAGTAGTAGTGGCAGCAATGCTTTAATTAAAGCTGAGATTAATGAATAGATAAAGAAAGAGGAAGAAAAGTATTAGCTAAATAGAGTATACACTGAGATTAATCTGTGGCTATAGTATATAGGGTAGGAAGAGATTCTAGCTGGATCTAAGTATGGACTGACTACTACTACTACATTTACTACCACTGCCACTACCACTAAGCCAGGACTAGAAACTATATTATAGAGCTGGGAGCGGATCTTCTAGTAGAGTCTTCTTACGCTCTAGGTAGTAGGTAATTATAAGGATATTCTTAAGTGGTGGGTATCTCCCAAAAATGAAGTAGCTAGTTAATTACCATTTAAAAAGCTAGAACTAAAGAGCTTAAGGAAATATAGTGTCACGGGTTCGTACGGACTTGCACAATCGGTAGGAATCGGTATTGATTAATAAGGAGAAATAAACTAAGGAAGGAAGAACTCTGAGTTCTCTCCTTCGTACGAACTATATACATCCCGTTGCTATAGTTACCAAAGAGATTACTATGGGTCCTCATGAGATTACTATGGGTCCTCGTGAGGTTATCGTGGATGCCCTAGGCATCGAGACACTTTAAGGGTACAACTCGTCACAAGTATAAAAGATATAAAAAATATAAGGAGGAAAGAGAGGTGGTGGCTATAGGCCCTATATATATATATCTCTCTAGCCCCTATATGTAGTCTAAAACTCTTCCAACTTAGTTCAGGCACTAAAGCGAGGTCACCTAATCCGGCCATAGTCACGTGATCTAGTTGTCCGCATGTGACCAGTGGTTCCTTTGTCACAAATAGAGGCACTGTCTAGTAAAAGAGATTATTATTTAAATATACAGAGGTCTACTGAACAGCTGTAATACTATAGCCCATAGATCCTAGTAGTGCAGCAATAATAAGTACTAGATAACTCATTGTATTTAAGATTCGAGGTAGAAGAGAACTAAAAAGATTTCAATATAAATAAATGTGCTAGAGCATAGAAGATAGCAACAACTAACATTCACAGACAAAAACATACTCAAATCTCGATAATTCTATATCATCTATCATTAAACGGAGACCAAAATACTATCTGCTACTTATAAACTTCTGTGTTGTAGACCTCTGGTCACTGTCCTGCCAGTCTTATAGGAACTGGTATTATAAGACTTAAATTTTTGTCTTCTGTCTCTTCAGCGGCTAGGGACTAATTGTGGTCTTAAGATAGTCCCTGTTTATAACGCACTGATTATTTGCGCTTCTCCTCTAATTCTTCAATCTTCTATATATCCAAAATTTCATTTTAAAATATCTCCTTGATCTCTCTCTAGAGATCTTTAATCCTTTGCTCAGCAGTATAGACCTTGTTAGCGGCTGTAATAATGGCAACTTTACAATGTTAGATTACTTGATTTTTCATTTTAAGTTCACTTAACTTCTAATCCACATCCTTAATACAGTCTACAGCATTGATTAATACTTGCTTATTTTTTTGTTTCTAATGGACCTTTTCCTTCTCAAGACCTCTAATAATAGACTTTATATTACATTAGAAATGACCCTCTGTACATTGTCGCGCTGATGATGCAGCGAAAAGCATTTAGTCTATACATTATAGAATTCTATAAGCGTCTTATTATATCTGTTATAGAGCATTTTATATACGTCTAAACATTTGAATCAAAGATTTGTTCTTGATTGAGTGCCTGCTGAAGAGAACTAGTATTAGCCCTAATCTTTCTCAATCTGCTACAACCGCTTTCAATAGCCTCCAATACTATTAAAAGATTCTGCTCTGCAAAATCTTTTTCTTGATTGACAGGTTGACCTAGAGAATGATATTGAGTGCTTGGAAATAAATGATAAAGTTAGTGATTCAATTAACCTTAACAATTCTCATGCCATGGTAATGTAGATTGACTGCCATATTTGTGGCTCTTAATCGCTGATTAATGTTATTATTATTCACTTTACTGGAGAATTCCTTGTGGTTTTTACAAATGCAGCTTACAGATCTTCATGCCAAAGAGGTCGAATAAGGCAAGGTGGAGTAGTTAACTGTAGGCTTGACTAGGCAAAGCTAAGCTACTGCTGAAGCTTACCGGATCGGCCCAGCCGACTCATCTTCCTCAGTGATCGGTCTCCAGAAGCTTTTTGGAATTCATCCTCCATTATTAAACTATTATCCGGTCTGCTGTGCTAAACAAATCAGGCACAGCACACATTCCGAACCGGGGGTGCTTCTGCTTCTTGCTTCCTGCCGGCAATGAGAAGTTTGTCGCCAAGATCCTAGAGCGCGTGCGACCTCTCCTGCAAGTTTTCAAGCGCGGTAATAATTTTTATGCTTACTTGGCTTAAGAATATTATCCAGAGACAATTCCGTGTACGTGAAAATTAGCAGCAAATATGGGGTGCCTCCAGATACCTCTCTGAAACCCGGTGTATCAAGAATTCTGGTTTCTTAACAGCGACCACATCCTTCTCCCATCCAAGAAACTCAGACCACGTATTTACTACTTCGACGAGTGATTTTGCATCGACTGCTGACCAACACTTTTCCACCGCATCCCATTGTTGTTCTGGCTGGCCTTTCACGGGGTTCGGATTCGGGAGACTTTGGGCAGGTGTCCAACGATGATCCTGGTGCTCTGATGTAGGAAATAGCGGCCAATTTTTCTCATCTGGCTCGCCGGCTTCTTTGTTTGGAGGGTTCACGTTGCTGACCATGGCTAATTCGACATCGAAGGGCAGTATGGAATCCTTTGACACATGTGGTACTGGAGATTGAAGCTCTACACCCATCATGAGCGGGACGAAGGAATCAGATCCGTTAAGTAGGGAACCGATAGAGTTGTTACCAGATCCATGGTTAGGATCCGAATCTTCATGGTCTAAGGTAATCAAGGACTAGAGTCAGCACACTGAAGGGTCACTTTCAACTGCGCAACCGTGGCAAGAAGAGAACTTACACGCTCCCCAAACGACATTCGGAACTGCCTTGAAAGCAGGTTTGAGTCGCCAATCCTTTCTCTCCTCTCCACTATTCACATGCTTGACTGAAACATGCAGTGTAGATGCCAGCGCCTCCTTGAGGTTCATAGGCTTGGCAAAGATCTCGTGCTTTTCTGCTGGAAGCGGTTTGCAATCTTCGCCATTGATCAATGCATGGTCCATGGCGAACTTGGCTTCGATGCTAAACCTGAGCGGCCCTCCTCTGACACTCCATGGTGCGTTGAACGCTTTGCCCGGACCGTCCCTGTCGCCGAGCAATCCAGACAGGCACATGTACACATGAGGCGGCGTGGCAACGGATTGCGCCATCTTGGAGTCGGATTCGAGGACTAGTTTATAGAAGCGACTCAGGTCAAGTGTGTCTTGGTTGTTGGATTGTGAGGAACCGAATTCGACATCGAATCCAAATACCCAAAAGTCGACATGCACCTTACCACGTACAGGCGGACCTTCAATGTAAAGCGTAGCCCCAATCTCAATGGCAATGTGCACATGAATGAACCACACGTCCATGTCAAAGGAGACGCCAATACTGACGTGGCCTACTGCCTGGAAGTTGAATGGTGCAAAGTTCATGAGGAAGTCTGCATAAGCATCGAACCAGGCTCGCAATCGACCCATGGAGAGAGTCACGTTGATATGCAATCCACCCATACAGACCTTGGGCGTAATGGCAAAGTATGCCTCTCCCGTCACACTCAAGTTGCTTCCCAATGCCCAGTTGACGCCGAGCCGGGGAATGTTCTTGGGATATATGTCGGGCACTTGATATGCGCGATGATACCCACCGATGGTAAAGACAAAGTCTCCTTTATTCGGGCCAGAGAACCAGTAATACAACGCGAAACCGCCAGTCAGATGACAGCTAGGATCGAGAATATAAGAGTTGGGCGATAACTGTGCTTCAACACTAAAGCGGCCTGCGTCTGGATCCAGACTGGCTTTGAAGCCCAACTCTACTCGAGCGAACTTGAACGGGGACTTTGCGTTGGGGATATCTGCAGACGCCAGACCAAGAATGTGGAATTGTAGACGGGGACTCCATTGCGCAATGAGCACAGCCGTCACGTCCAGCATCTCAAAGGCTGACACAGTCAGTCCTGCGGCCAGCCACATTGCATCCTTCTCCTGGAAGAACCACGGCGTTGCCCCGCCGGGTGGTTGGAGGAGGTTTGTGAGCGTGTCGATGATGGTTGAATTGGCTGAAGCTGGCGCTATCAAGGGGTACTGTGGAATGTCTTTGATGTCTGGGATGCTGATGCCGACGTTGTAGCCAAATCCACCCGTGATGCCGGAAATGGTGGCGAATTCCAAGGTGATGAGAGGTCCTCGGAGTATTGCGTAAACAAACACACTCGTGTACTCATCACCCAGTCCCGTGGTCTTGTTCTTCTTCTTTCGGCCATAGAAGCCCGCGGCTTGGAACAACCATGGCACAAATCCAATGGTGATACCGCCGACGTAGAGTTCGCGCTCGGCATCTTCCTGATGGATCAGACCTCCCTCAATCTTCAGTGGTGGCTTGTCAAATGAAGCAGCCAATCCGGCAATGGAAACAGAAATATCCTTCAGGTCAATATTCTGAATATTGATGCCGTTCTGGAAGTTCAAGCCAAGCTTGAAACCAAACACGGCAAAGGACAATGGGCCCATTGCGATTGTAGCGTCAAACTGGATGGCCAGCACATTCTTTGAATATTCAAAACCTACTTGACTGATGGTAAGTGGACCCTGCGTGTTCTTTAATGGTGCTTTGGCGCTCTTGGCCACGTCCGGACCAAGAGGGGGATCCGCCTTCTTTGGATCCGGCGGCGTCACGCCCTTTTCATCAGGAGACTTCTTCTGGGCCGTTTTCCCGACCGGGTAGTCTAGGAAAAGTTGACCTTTGGCTGCGAGAGCAAAGTGAAATCCCGCAGCAAGATCTGTCGGTTTGCCACCTTGTAGACTCTTGGTGGCTGGTACGCTGGCTTGCAATAACGCGTTGACAGCATCGACTTGAGCAGGTTTCAGGACGGCATTGACCCAGAAGAATCGCATTTCATCAAAGGGAACGCTGAATGTGGTTGGCAGAGGAATCTCATCGGGTACTTTGAGACCGGTATAGGAGAGTTGGAAGTATCGGATCGGTCCTTGATTCGCATCTTTTCTTGTCTGGTCATGCAACTGCACGAATGTGGCTTTCAATTTCCCAATCCCGAGCTCAAGCTTGAACTGGACTTGCCCCGTAGTGCCCGGTTCAAGGTGAAAAGAGAAGACTGGCGGTGTTTCGGGACTCAGGACTTCGGCATCTCCCAGGAAGGACGGAAGACCGTTGATGAATGCGCTGTCAGGTCCGAAGATGGCGCGTCCCACGTCTCTGAGTGAGACTTTGTGTTCGATTTTCTTGGTGATTTTTGCTTCAAAGGTCCAATCGCGCTTGGCAGCATCCTTTGCTGCCTTTCTGATATAGCTCAGGCTAATCTCCACACTGCCGGCAATCAAGATTGTTCCTCGAGCTTCGAATGTGCGCACATTGTCTTGAGAGCTGTACGCGACAAGTACATCCTGGAGCTGAATCTGCTTCAGAATGTCGTATAGAACGTCCCGTGACTCTTCCGTAAAGTATTCGTAGAGCAGACCGAGACTCAGCTCTTGAATTGAGCCCGATATGGACCAGTCCGTAGCAGGATTGGCTCCTGCTTTGGGGCTTGACCTTGAATATGAAAGGACTCCCACCAGCTCATTCGTACACGTTGGTCGAGGTCCCAAGTCATCCGGGGGACCAGTGAGAGTTATGCGGAACTCGAGGTTCAAATCGATGGCTCCGTGGTCCCATGTTGCACTCAATGACACCTCCTCGAAATTCAGGGATGGGAGGTTCGTAGCTCCTTCGGGATCCTGATACGGTTCACAGGCTTCAATCGTCGCAGAGACGGAAACGTACTTTGAAGCCACACGGAATTGAGCATTTGTGACAAACTGTGGGATGTTGGAAGGAAACTTGTCCAGATCGAGTGCGTCTGGAAGCAAACTCTTCAACGAGAGGCATGGCGCAGGGTTGGGCGTGAGGATCTGGAGACTGGTTGATTTCTCCCAGTCGCTGAAGGCAGCTTCACGAAGGTCTGGCCCTATGTCGGCGGGAAACCAGAGCTTGCCTGACAAGTAGAATCCTCCTGTTCTGCCCACACGATAACCTCCCTCTAGATAAATGGAGATATGGTCGAGACTCTCATCAGTAGCCTTTCCAAGCGCAGCATCTACCTCGATCCCGAGCTTGATTCCGCTGAATTTGCCTTTATCGGTCAGAAATACTTGTAGCTGGCGGAACATGACACGGCTTTGGTTATCCACGTCGTTTTCAGATTTGGTGATCTCCTGAGGAACGGCTTGGTCCAGCTTCGGTAGGTCGACACCCGAGATCTTGTCAATTAGAGCCTGTCCAAACTTCTTCAAATCGTTGAATTTGTCCTGAGAGGTGACGCTGAAGGTTACGCCTGTCGAACTGTCCAGTGCCAAGCTTACTTGCAGTTTAAGCTCGGCATCTTCAATCTTGGTGACTAGCAACGCCGTAATCATCAAACCGGTGCGGGAGAGAACTTTGACGTTGGTAGTGCTTTGGCCGTTCTCCATCACGTCTGTCCCGATCCATGATTCGCATCGAGCAATCAGCGTGGGTTGTTGGATTTCCAACTTGATAGACGGCGGCCAGAAGTCCATCATGAGAGACTTGAAGCTATCTGATATACTACCACTGGGCGTAAACTCCAAGCGGAGACTTGTGTTATAGTTGACATCAGGGGCGAACCAAACAGCACTGCGGGTGCCATCTTCGGCGCTGAGAGTCCATTGTGTCGTTCCGAAGGCTGTCTTGATGATATCGAGGCCACCTACTTTGTTGCCAGTGGCTCCTGGGCACAACTGCGTCTGAAAGTCACATATCTCTTTGAATGACCAGACAGAAGGGACCGACGGTTTGACAAGCCCAAAAACCATGACAGTGTGGCTAAAATCGGGCAGGAGACCATCAGGACGAAGCTTACCAGGCTCTGAGTTGAGCTTCAGAGCTCCTGCTGCACATGCAGTATCAAAGGTGATGTTATGGGAGGTAATGATGGAGAGGCTTGGCTTGAGGATGTCTTCGCCTGTCATTTTCATGTCTGTTGCTTGAAGAGCAATCTTCATCCACAACATGATGCTGTCTGTGGCTTTCAAGGAGACTGGTTCGGCTGTCGGTCTCTTCTCCAGACTGATCGACGCGGTCCGTAGCATCGACACAAAGTTGTCTAGTTCATCTGCATCCTGCAACTTGGTACCTTCGTTTGCGGAAACCACTAGATCGTTAGTGCTTGCTATGATGGTGAATCCAGATGAGGATATCGTCTTGGCCTTTGGGGTTGGGATATTGTCGTCTAGGGCCATGGTAGATATGAACGTTGAGCTCAACAAGGGCAGAGGTCTGCTTGCTATTTGAGCAAACATCCGATTTGTCCCTTTGGGCGTTTTCTTCTTGTTCTTCATTGCCACCAAATACGCCTGCTTCTTAGTCTCCTTCTTATGCACTGTCAAACTCAGGATCTTCAGAGGAACCATAGCTCCCAATTTCCGCCGGGTACGTGAGTGAATGCCCAGATCCTTAACTTTCGTGGCATTTTTGTCTGGGTCATCGTACATTTTGATGTCCTCATCCTCAATATAGTAGGAAGACCTGCGCCCGTCATCGTCAATATTTTCGAACGACTCTACTTTGAGATAGATGAGCGCATTTTCGCCTCGAATCAAATTCGAGTCAATGCCGGGATGGGCAAATATACTGACGCGGGTATTGAAAACGGTCATGAGTTCTGCAAAAGCTTGGTTCAAAGTAAAGCCTGTTGCGTTCAACTTGGCTTTCAAATCGTGCCAGGGGCGGAAATTCGTCCTGTCCATAATTGCGGTGTAGTCGGCGATCTTGTTGCGTCGATCACGGTCTTTGACCTTGTCCTCGTCGGTGCCAAAGTAAAATAGATTGAATTGTGAGAATTTTACAGCCCAATCACTTTCCATCCACCGAGGATAACATGTCAATAAAAGAGGACCGCGATCTAACCCGGCCCCTGCAAAATAGTATGCAACGTACATGAGTAGCTCCCAATCTAGACACACGGCAAACTGTGGTTAACTGAGTTCAGGCAGAAGTCGGGGATGCCAAATCACCTGGGTGGTTATGCATGCTTCCGGCCGATATAATGATGTTGTACGGTCTGAAATTGTCAATCATAGTTGTCGGCGTAGAGCTACACGCTCCATGGTGACTACATTTCATTGAAGGAATGCGTCTATTCTCCCAGGCTGGTCTCAGCCATTCAACGAGGGCACACTCTGCTGCCGCGTTCAAGTCGCCTGCAAAGTAATGCGAAACTCTGCCGTTGGGCCAGGCAATAACGGCTGCGAGAGAAGACTCGTTCGTCAAAGTCACTTTATCTACCCACATGGTCCCAGACAGGACTCTAGTCTGACTTGAAGGACCGATCAGTTCCCCTTCAATGGCAATGCAGAACATGGCAGGCCGTCCTCCGCCAGCCATATTCGTGATTAAGTCGTGGATATCATTTACAGATCCGGGTGTCGGGTGGCCAGGCGAGATCTTCTTTAGATCTGTGTCTGAAAATATGTCGGCGCCCAGCAGGCTCGTTCCGTAGTAAACATCAGCAACCACGGTATTGTCGATTTTCAACGTGCCATTGTTGGCTCTAGCACCCTTGACAAACGCTGGGCATTTGTCAATCATCGTTGCCGATGTCAGGAATTTAGTTCGGGGCGTGTTGTTGGTGCCATAACGGAAGTATTTTACGACCTTAGTAGTCTGTTCCATGAAGGAGTTGAAGCCGCCATAGTGGTCACTATCCCAGTGTGTGACGATGACAACATCAATTTTGAAACCACCTGTGCGAGTCTTATACAGAGGCTCGATGTTTTCCAAGGTGGTGATAACTTTGCTACTGCCCCCGCTCTTCCCTGCGTCGATCCAGACCACCTTGACACACTCAGGCAAGATGGCTGGGTTGTTGATGTTTGGCTTGGCCAGGACATGAATAGCCGCGTCCCCTACCCCTATGTTGATGTGGTAGCTGTCGACTCGATATGCCATTATGACAGTCTGACAATGACGTGTATGTCTTCTGTGATGTAGCACTAGAGAAGAGACAACGTCCGAGTTGATATTGCAGGCAGTATGGGCGAGCAACTACTCCGTGCAGGTAACGAAACTTGCACACGTGAGAAAGAGGTGATTACACAGATAGATCTGGGTGTCATCATTTTCGGTACACCTTGCACACTCTAGCATACATATTGCTGAGGGATACAGCTGCAAGTTCCTGCTCCTAGTGAAGATTGAATACCAGCCTTACTGTCCACAGCAGTACCTATTACGGAATTCGATCAGAAGGTAGCGGGACTTTTCTGGCATGATGATAGAAAGGTTCCAAATGTATCACAGTGCAGGAGGCGGGCTGAAGTGCATGAAGGTACTGTAGCTGAGCTGAGACATCCTGGCTAATGCGGTGGAAAGCTGAGTACGGTCTTTCGATTCAGAGGTACGGACTTTACCAGGGTTCTAACTAGTGTCAAAACACCGTACCTAACGACTCTGGCTAATGCATGCAAAGAAACAATAAAGTATAATGTGGGGCCGACCCGCGCGGGCCGTGAGACTTAGTCGCTGGTGGCTGAAAGCCGAGAACCTTTGCAAACCAATCATTGACTCTACAGTAACGCCCAGGGTTAGGGTTACACAGACACTTGCAGCCAGCCACATGAGATGCGGAGAGAAAGTATATTCAGACAGGAAAGAAGAGTTAAAGACGACATATCAGCCAGCCACAGAACCTCACCGCTATCTCGTCAGCTGCAAGAATCCCTCAGCAGCCGTATATGGCGTTTTCTCGAATCGCATACGCTCATCCGTCTTGTCCACTTTCATCCGTGTGTACTTGATTGCCGCATCCGTAGCCGTGGCAGGCGTATCAGACGTCATGTATGGCTGCAACCAGTTCCAAGTGCCCAGCGTAGATACTGGGATTGGCACGCCCAGGCTCAACTGCTGGCCGGCACTGGGCATCGGGTCTGCGCCAACGGGCTGCTGCTGCTTGTCGTCGAAATCTGGGATGTTCTTGGGGAGCAAGATTGGTCCGAGACTGAAGAATACAGACATGTTGGAAAAGGCCTCGTTGATGATCCACGGTGGCAGACGGAGTTCTTGGACGGGCAGGATGCTGGTGTAGGCGTGTATGCTTGCAAATGGATCCATGATTGCTCCAAAGACCGTCTGCTCTCGACATCGAAGTATGTCAAAGTCTGTCGCCTCTCGAGTCGTAGGGTTGAAGTAGAACGGGAGTAGCCGTGTCTCCTTGCTTCCCAGATGCCGCAATGGCTGCTCTGGCTTGTCCTGCTGATCGTCATGTCCATAGTAGGTGTAGATTTGGTCCAGAAGCAATCCATCCTCTAGCTGGAGTCCAGCATCCTTCTTCTCCTTGGCGGCGAAATAACCAATCAGTCCATCATGAGCTTTCTCCCTTGATCCAAATCTGACCGGGAAGTTGTAATAGCCTTCAAGATTGGTCTGGTCGCGACTCAAGGAGTCAGCGTCGGCCAGGATCAACGGTTCCTTGGCCAGTTCTCCACGAAGGTTTTGCTTGACATAGGGCTGGACTGCCAGCTCCAAGGACCATCCCGTATTGACCAAAGCCAGTGGACGTCCAGTGACTGTGCCGTATTGCTCCGAGTAGCCTGGTGGTGCCGGTAAGAGCGTCGCCATAGAGTCGTCGAGCATGCGACTGAAGGCTCGCAGGTAGTCTGCAGACTGCATCATCTTGGATACAAGACGCTGTAGTTGAGTATACTGGACATTCTTGTCCTTGGCTGGATCGACTTTGGGCGGTTCGAAGGGCAGCCATTCTGGCGAAGCAAGTGAGCCCTTTGGCCCGCCTGCTCGCACGTCACGGTAGAATTTGCCATCGCCGGTGAAGAATTGTAGTCCGTAGTTGGCGTAGTTGATCACGACCCATCCCCAGACCGGGTTCTCCCATTCGTTGGTTGGTCTCCAATACAGGTCACGGCCTTTCCCAGGATCTGACAGCGTGACGAACGCCGAGTTCAGGCGTGAGAACTGGTTGATTTGCGGTGGAATCTGGACCCAGGCTTCGCTGGGAATGATGGTGTCATCTTTGGTGGAACCAGGAGTTTTGGTTCCACCAAAGACCGAATCGGCCGTGTAGTACTCGCCGCATGACGGCACTGTCCATTTCTTGGAAGCAGAAATGCTTGGATCAACAGCATGGATGACTTGGCCGAATTTGTCGACGATATTGAGCTTTTTAATGAAGAATTGACCGTGGGTCACCGGCTTGAAAGCAGCAAACGGACTGCCACTGAGCTCGACACTGGATCCATATGGAGTAAGGTCTGATTCGCCTTCGATAAGCTTCAGGTCCCATGCTTCAAAGTTTGCTATCTTGTGAGGATCGTCAGGAACAGCAGCGGCAATGGGGACTGATTCGGTCGAGAAGGCGTTTGCTGGTCGATTGTTGGGTTTGACATGCGTTCCATGCAGACGAGTGAGGAGATGGTCGGTCAAGCCAGTCAACGGAGCTGACAAGTAGGGTAACTGACGCACAGAATTCAGTAAAAGGTCCCGATCCTTCTTTGGCAAGATCTCATCCAGCGCGGTGTCGGAGAGCTGGGAGAAGAGGCTGCGAACTTTGGACTCGAGGGAAAACGTCGGTTGGGGTAGTATAAGAGACCTCCCTGACAGCGTTCGTCGATCATCCTTCTTCCGGCTTGCCCTGTATTCCAGGAATTCCTTTACGTCCAATGAGTATCGCGCTTGAGATGGCTTCAAGCCGTCTCTGGTGGTGTCTTTGAGCTGCCAGAACTTGTAGGGAATATGAAAGTACTCAATGTCCCACTCCAGGTACAGAGGGAAGAATGGCTGCTCCGAGTTCCATCTGTCTCGCCAACGCGCCTCGTCTGCTTCGCCGTTTGACTTGACTTCGTGATCATGATACAGAGGCAAGAATGTGTCTTTAGGACAGACCAATGATCCTCGGTCTTTCTGCAAGGAAGCAAACTCTTCGACCAGCCGCTTAGCATCCAGAGCCAGGTCTGAAGGGCAGCATTTCTCAAGTTCTTCGTTGAAGAACTTCTCCCATGGTGCATCTAGAGACTTCATCTTGCCATCGAATGGGCATTGAGTGTTCAGACGGACCTTGAGATGATCGAGGAAGTCTTTGGGCCAGCTCGATGGAATGCACGACACCATGAGCGTCGGATCGCTGGTTTGGAAAAAGGGCTTCGCGACACCGGCCTGCAACGTATTGACCAGTTTTGCTCGGGTTTTCTGAGTATCAGACAGCTGGCCAATGACCGGCAGCATCATCAGATGGCCGTCTTCGCCATGAATGGGTATGCTGGCCTTGAGATCTTCACTGGCCTTGCCGAGAGCCTCGATGCTGGAACGAAGAGCTTCTCTCTCGCCTTTCGGCTGCCTCTCCAGCACGAGACTGGCGCGATCACGAAGGAAGAGCCACCACAGTGAGAACATGTCCCACTGGCGAGATTGCTTCAATCTCAGGGCTGTATCATTCACGATACAATCACGGTTGAGTGCGAGCAGATCCAGCAGTTCGTCTTTCTCGGGAAGCCTCTGTGCAGGCTGGTCTTTGGGCTTGCTGATACTGATACCTGTAGGCTGGTCTTTGGACTTGCTGATATCTGCAGGCTGGTTCTCATCTTTGGTATTGGCAAATACAAAGTGCTTGCCGCCTTCTTGACGCTTGAATTTCGCATCGCCGATGAGAATGGAGGCTCGTAGTTGTGCTTCCACATCTTCGTCTTGGGCAATGAGGAGCTTCTCCATCTGCAAGATATCTTTGTACACTTGCTCGAATTCGGGAGGGCCGCTGGCTGCTTGGTCGTGGATATGCGCCATGATGCTATCCAGAGGCGTCACACCAATGGAAACTGACTTGTCCTTCATCAACTTCGCACAGAATTCATCGGCAACGACTTTGGGTCGAGACGAGACGTTCCACTCCACGTCGTACTTGGCTCCATGGCATATAACATTGGCTGCTTTGGGTGAGTCCAGCCACTTCCGACGACTGTCATTAGGATTGGTAGAATTTTCTCCCATGACGTCCATGTTCAGAGCTTTCAATAGGGCTTCACGAGTGCCGTATATCCCAGCACTGGCCAGTAGATCCAGTTTGCTGTCGCGGTGGAAACCCAGAACATAGTAGCTCAACTTGGCTTTCTGGATGCGCTGCGTCCCATTCCCGATTCGAAGATCGTCAATCATGCTGAAGACATTGGTGTTGTGCGGTTGGAAGTCCGGGAAGAGTGGGTTTGAGCTTTTCGTCAGGTCAATGGTAATGCGACTGCGTGTATTCGATTCCGTGCTCGTCCACGTTTCGGCACTCGATTTGGATCCAATAAAGACTTCGGCTTGCTTGTCCATGTCTACTGTGTCGACCACCTCTTTTCCGACACCAGTAGCTTGTGTTGCTGCCGCAATAAACGGCGATACGTCAGTCTGAAGATCTGTACTGTCGTCGAGCTGGTCGATCATCTGGCAATGATCACTCTCGACAACCCAAGCAGCCAACGCAGGTACGGAGTCGTCTTTCTTCTCCAGCTCGCAGTGACGGATAACGATCCACCGCGTAGGCGCGGGTGAAAATTGCGTTGGTGCTGGCTCTTTCGTAGGAGCGACTGGAGGACTTGAAGGACTTGAAGGGCCTGTAGGACTTGTAGGACTTGAAGGACTTGAAGGACTTGAAGGACTTCCGCCAGCACTTGGTGGAGGTGCTGGCCGCGCAGATCGATATGGTCTCGGCATGCTCCAGTGTATATAGACGCCTTGTCTGCCATGAATTGGCTCTCCAGTGCCGAGATTCGTAAAACGTGGGTTTGCTTTCGGGTCGCCAGAAGCATGAATGTCGGTGTGGCGTAGAACGTCCGCGGCCAAGTATTTGGTGTCATAGCGAAGAAATGTATAGTTTGGCTGCGTAATTGGGGCAATTTTTGCTTGGTTGCTCTCATGGCCAGTACAGACAGACTCATTTAGTATGAAAGCGTCTACTTTCATGGGCACAAAAAGAACGTCGGCCATTTTGTCGGTGGATGATGGGACGAAGAGAGGGGAGTGGATTTCAAGTTTGGGGGGAATTTCACTACCTATATATACCTGCACATAGTCCCCTGCATTCTGCTTCTGCAGCGCAGACTAAGGTACGATGCATTACGAACAAATCAGGCACATTTCACGGATCTTGAGTAAAAATGTACAGGAGTAAAAAAGTGCAGGTAGCTAGTTGATGATCGTTTCACCATTTCATATTTTTACCAGGAAACACAGTGATCATATTTTAACCAAGAAACACAATGATCAAAGAATACCATATTCTACGAAACCTGCCTACAGCTGTACTAACTAACCCCAAGGCTCCATCAGACAACGTCGTCATCCCAGCATTTAATGTCCACTTCAGAATAGCGATAGGTGAGAACAACCTTCTGAGCCACTTCATCGTAGATGGCACTGACAGATGATCCGGTAGGCGAATCAGCATCGACGAGAATCTTGTCGTTCCAGGTGCCTCCATTGTCCAGGCTCTGCGAACGCCAAAGTTTCTCCGTGTCCTCCTGCTGCCAGTAGACGTTAATGTATGACTTGCTCTCTGCGACTTTGGAATAAGAGACAATTGCCAAGGGCGTCGACTCTTTGGCGTTGCCGGTGCCCGCGAGCTGACCACATGCTGCGCGGGTTCTTGTCAGTATCATATGTTGTATGTGAGTGACGTTTCAAAGGAGGGGACTTAGGGTTAGGGTTCTTACGACGCTTTCCTGACACGTCGTACACCTCGATATGGCTGTTAGTCAGTTGGTAGGCAACGAACCTGCCGCCCTTGTCGGTCAGGCAAGCGGCCAAATAGGTGGCTTTGTGCAGTGGGCTGTTTTGCACGGTGTAAGGGTTCTTCCACGTCAATGATTGTTCAATGACATTCCCGGTTACATTACTGCGCAGGTTATGTTAGCTTCTCTGTATCATGCGTGCCGCTGTACTATGTGTGCCAATTGACTTACATGTAATACACATAGCCAACTTCACCAGCAGTGGTCTTCCCAGCTACGGCAGCCGTACTCTTAGTCTTGGATGTGCCCGCCTTGACAGCTTGCCATACTGGGCTGAGCTGATAGAGGGAAGTCAGGTCGCTGCCATCACTTGCTTTAGTGGCGATGAAGCCAAACACCCGGGTCTGGCGGTTTAGTTTACATGTTAGAGCGTAAGGCCATTGTATCATGTAAACAGAGGACGCTTACAAGTCCACTGTAGCTGATAGCTGCAATGCTCGAGTCTGGGATGATCAGACCCTTGCTGGGCACCGAGGTAGGATCGGTAGTAGGGCCAAATTGAATGTTGTTGGGAACGGAGGTGTCGAATTCACGAAGAGTGAGGTAGCTGTTCGTTGAAACCCCGAAGATGAAGAGCTTTTGAGAAGCGCCTGGCTTCCATAACGTGGTGTATGCAGAAGTCATTGTGATATCTTTGAAGAGAGAAATGCGGTAAATGAAAACGCGCAGAATACACCGTGGGTGGGGTTACATTATGCTGGTCTTTGGCGGAAACTTTGTCTTTAATGTATTCTTCTCTGATGGCATCATCAACGGCTTGCAAGTCTGCATACAGCTGAACTTGGTGTACGCATCTATACTCCAGTTACGTATTCATGGAGCTACATTTGGCTTGATCCATTGTTGGGGAAACCACTAAAGCAACCTGCATAGCACGCATTTGGGGACACCACAGTTCACTCATACTGATGTGTATGCCGAATAAGAGCCATGCATGTCTGCTACATAGTTCAATAGTCGCAAACCTAATGTATGGAATAGTCACATGCAGTCGAAGCTGTGGAATGTGGCGTTGCTGAAATATATGTCTTCAGTAGCTGCATGTATCCGTTCAGCTGCCACCAGGAGCGCCTTTCCGTGATCAAATGTACCGCAAAATTGTAGCGAATTGGAGGCTTTAAATCAAGGAATCTAACGATATCATTTGTAGATCGAGTTCGCCTAAACGTGCACGGGCCAGGGCGCACCTGGTGGCAGCTGAACGGATAATGTATACTCCGCATAATATGGGGCACATTCAGCCCAGCCTCGCAAGCCCCCTATGCACGTATCCTACTCTGGCCGTTTAATCCCGTCCCGAAGCGTTATACAGTCTGCAGCTAAAAAGAAAAAAGAAAAAAGAAACAAAAAAGAAAAAGGAGACTAGTAAATTGGACCACTGATGGCTTGCGTAGTCAAAAGGTATAGAACACACTTATTCTGCACACGCTGTGTCAGAAAGTGGACTCGGCCACCCCAGTCTTAGGATAGTCTTAGGAGCCATGTCTGACATGATTGCACCATTGTAACTCTCTGCAGCACTTGAGTGCACATGAGTGATTTTCCATGACATTTGATGAAATTTGATGAAATTTGAGCATGACTTGGGTCGATGTTTTGACAAAGGCCAACGAAGCGATCACAAAGCGCCATGGTTCTCTCGCAAGACATCCTCAGCAGTCCTCGACATCTTACTCTGCGACGAGCGCAGCAAGTCAAACAAGCAAATCTCGCTGCTTCAACAGGAGCTCCTGTTGCAACAGGTGACAATGAGGTCCCGAACTTGAAAACCTTGCAGCCTGGCGAGGCGATGCTATACTCGGCTTTCATACCAAGCCTCGCCAGTGGTCAGTATGAAGTCAATTCGTGGCAGGAGATCGTTGCGAATGGCGTCAAGCAGGATCCCGATACGACCAAGACCAAGAAGGTCTTTACCGTCGAGTCACCGCAATATGCTCTGCCAGAAAATCTCGTCCATTCCATCTACCCGCCAGAGGGAGCCGAGGCATCGCCCACCATCTTGCCTCACGTCCTATTCACGGATCCTTTCTTCCCATGGGAACGTACGGCAGTGCCACAGACTCCAGAGCAGCTCAACAAGGACAATCTAAGGAAGCGCGTACCATGGCTGGCTGTTCTTGTCTTCACTGCTTCCGAGCTTCGGTTGGACCAGGACAAGCTCACAGGTGCAAGCAGCATCTTCACCAACTCGGACCTTGCTAAGGAGCTGAATACAACTAGCAACGTGGTCAAAATGGACGTCAATTGCGCCATTGACATGCCCGTCAGCGACTTCGCTCCTGGAAAAGTGGCCAAATGCTGGTCTGCAGTGCCACTATCAGCGAAGAGCGATGATCGAACAAAGGCTATTTTTGTCCCAAGACATCTGTTTACTCAGCTAACCGCGACCTATAACGAGCGCGGTGAGGAGATGTCCGACCAGAAATCGATAGATCTCAGTAGATACGCCTACCTTGCTCACGTTCGTCAATCGGCTGCAAAAGGGACCAACTTCTCAGCCACCGAAGACGGCTTGTTCAGCGTCGTTCACTCCCATCGTGCTGCTCCGCTGGACGATAAACAAATATCGCATGCCATTGTCCACCTAGTTTCTCTTGAAGGTCTGCATGGCAAGTCTCGCGCCGACTTTGCCTCAAGTGACTACATCATGCTCTCATCGTTGTACTCGTGGTCGTACAACGTCTTGCCAGCAGGGGCACCCACTGTATTCGACTCACTCCGGAATCTGGGTGATCATTGCGCAGTACTCGCACCTGCTAAAGAGGTTATTCAGAAAGCTGAGCAAAATACGTCAGAGAATGGCCAGCGGATAGCTGCGCGTTTAAGGGATGGCTACACAATCGTCAAATATCACACCCAGACCGGCGAAGAAACAGCCGCCATTGCTCGCGGAGCATGCATTCCATGTGTTCCTCCCAAGCAGCTCAGCGAGAGCTGGACGTCTCTCTCTTTCAGCGGGAG